>JAVKPL010006329.1:0-26167 GCA_032173675.1 Gastrolobium villosum
GTATCACCCTGGCAAGGCAAATGTGGTAGCCGATGCTTTGAGTCGGAAATCCGTGAGCTTGTCCAGCTTAATGATGAACGATTACGAGATGATCGAGAAGTTCAGAGACTTGAGAGTGAACTCCTTGTTTGGGGGTGCACTGCTTGAGATGGAGACAGCAGAGGTGATTAATGAGCTGATGGAAAAGATCAAAGAGGCGCAAGTGCAAAGAGAGTGCCTCGATTATGTGAAGAACCAGGACGGTGTGTCTTGGAACGATGACGGATTGCTGCTGTTCCAGATGAGGATTGTTATTCCTCGAGGGCCATTGACCGAAGAAGTTATGGCAGAGGCTCATAAGGGCCGGTTCACTATCCACCCTGGTGACACAAAAATGTACCAGGATTTAAAGAGGAATTTTTGGTGGCCGGGCATGAAGAAGGACATAGCGGTCTACGTGTCCAAATGTCTTATTTGCCAGAAAGTGAAGATCGAGCACCAGAAACCGTCTGGTAAGCTTCAACCTCTTGAGATTTCACAGTGGAAGTGGGAGAGTATTTCCATGGACTTCGTGGTGGGATTGCCTAAAACTCAGGTTGGTTGTGACTCAATCTGGGTCATTGTGGACAGATTGACCAAGTCTGCCCATTTTCTTCCAGTGAAGGTGAGCTTCACTACAGAGCAGTTGGCCAAACTATATGTCCGTGAGATTCTGAGGCTTCACGGGGTGCCCGAGAGTATCATCAGTGATAGGGACCCGAAGTTCACATCTCGGTTCTGGGAGGCGCTGCAGGAGGCTTTTGGTACGCAGTTGAGATTGAGTACCGCCTATCACCCTCAGACTGACGGACAGACTGAGCGGACCATCCAGACATTGGAGGACATGTTGAGAGCTTGCACGTTGGAGCAGGGTTCTGCATGGGATAGGTACCTTCCGTTGGTTGAATTTTCTTACAACAACAGTTTTCATGCTAGTCTGGGCATGGCACCCTACGAGGCGCTGTATGGTAGGAGGTGTCGGACTCCTACTTGCTGGTCTGAGGTTGGAGATAAAGAGCTTTTCGGCTTGGACTTTGTCCAAGATACTACCCTACAGATCCAGATGATCAGGGAAAAGTTGAAGCAGGCGCAAAATCGCCAGAAAAGCTACTATGATGTCAAGCATCGACCACTGGAGTTCAGTGAGGGTGAACACGTGTTTGTGAAACTTTCACCTGTCACCGGTGTTGGACGGGCACTCGGCGTGAGGAAGTTGAGCCCGCGATTCATTGGGCCCTACCAGATCCTTGGTAGAGTAGGACCAGTTGCCTATCGACTCGCCTTACCTCCGAACCTAGCCAACATCCACGACGTGTTTCACGTGTCTCAGCTTCGAAAGTACATAGCAGACCCTTCGCACGTGGTGCAGCCGGATGACGTGGAGGTTCGGGAGAACCTAAAGACTCCCGTCGGACCACTCAAGATTCTCGATCGAGGCGAGAAACAGCTTCGAAGCAAGATCATTCCGATGGTCAAAGTGCAATGGTCAGGAAGAACTCCTGAGGAGTGCACGTGGGAGCGAGAGGATGAGCTTCTCCGACAGTATCCCGACTTTCGAGACAGGTATGTTTCTGATTTTGGGGACAAAATCCTTAAAAAGGTAGGGTGAATGTAAGAACCCGCACCGCTAATTAAGGTAATTAGTGAATTAATTATGATAATTAGGAAATGATTCCATAATTGACCTTAATAATTATTATTGGGCTTAAATAATTATACTGAGTGAGTAAAAATGCTGAAAGTCGCTTTTCGGAAGAAAAGCGCAGATACCGGTTCTGCTACCCGGTATAAATGCGTAATGAAAAAGTATCCCGGAAAAATATAACGAATGCATGATAATTACTAGAATATTATGGAGGACTTGTAAAACAAGTTTCAAGTCAAAATAATGTAATCTGATACCAGAACTGATACTGGCTATGGAAAAGCGCGTACCGGAAAGGTGCTCCGAAAAATAAAATAAAAATATGAAAAATCTAAGAAAAATGTGTAGGTTTAGATTCCAAAGTTTGGGATCAATATCTTTTGCGTTGCTATTAAGGCTAATACTGCGCTTAAGTGACCAATTGTCTATTTATATGCATACAAAGGGCAAAACCCTAAAAACCAAACCTACCTTCATGAGTTGCTGCTCCTTGGGCTGCAGCCACTCTCCCTCTCTTGCTCATTTTCGTTTTTGGCTTTGTGACCTCCAAGAACACCGCTTTCTTCATGGATTCTTCATCTAAACACATGGATGTGAGTGTGTGAGCTTGGTGTGCTAAGAGAGGCCCCCTTTTCTGAGTGTGGGAACCTGTTTGAGGAAGGTTGGGCTGTTGATGTTGTGCTTGAAGGGTTAGAGTCATATTCTTGGCACATAGTGCTTCAAGAAGTCACCTTTGTGGTGAAAGAACCAACCTTGTGGTGTGATTTTCGTGTACCTGGTTAAGGCTAAGTTTTGGGAGTTGTTGGTGAGCTCCAAGAGCCATTGTTGCTGTGTTTTAAGCTTTGGTAAGTGCATCAACCTTTGAACTTGTGTTTAGATGCTTAAAAATGGAACCTTGATGCATGTATTGAGTTAAGTTAATAACTTAAGGGTGGGGTAGGTTAAACACACCTAGAAATGCATGTTTAAGTGCCTTTAATCGGTTAAAAAGTTGAAACTTTGGACCGGATATTCACGAAATGCAGAAACTGCATTCTGTCGTGAGATAACCGGATATTGTCGGGCAGATATCCGGATATCAGTATCCGGATATGGTATCCGGATATCCATATCCGGATATGGGGACAGCAACGAACCTGTTTCGGTAAAAATTCGATATCTTGAGCTACAGAGCTCCAAATCGAGTGCCGTTTGGACCTATGTGTAGCTAACACATAAGGCTATAACCCTGTAAAACTTTGTAGCCATTGGATAAGTGGTTTGATCTCAGTGTTAGTTTAAAGTCGCGTCTTGGTTGCTGGAAATTCAGTTGGCAGCAGTCACTTTGCGAAAATCATAACCGGAGTTATACAACTCCGATTGAGACATAAGATATGTCGTTGGAAAGCTTGTGAGGTCTAGTTTAACATATTAAAATCACAACTGCAGTTTTAATAAAATGGAACCTTGGGAGTGATATCTTGCGAAATGCAGAAACTGCATTCTGTCACGAGATATCCGGATATGATATCCGAATATCGGTATCCGGATATGGGCTTGGAGATATCCGGATATGGATATCCGGATATGCCCCCGACATATATCCAGATATTCTGGGTTTTCGAAGAACAGTGAGGTACTATTCATACACATCGGAGTTATGGGTTTGTGGACCCTATTTTGATGGAGTTGAACTTCTGTAAACACTTAATTAAGTCAGAATCAAGGGACTAAGGGCTTGTGGCTTGGTGGGAAGCCTTAAGACGTAAAACATAACAAAGAATTGTAGTCTTTATGTTTATGCATACGAGCTATGTTATTGATATGATCGCTGGTCTAAATCAGATTGTGATTTCTGCTGTGTTGGACCTTGAGCGGTGAGGACTCTTGGCTTGGATAGCTAGCTTGCAAGGTAAGCTTTCGTGTCCTCGGTTTAGCCATTTTGTGGTTCCACCATGTCCCATGGGGATGTGGTTTATGCATGTGGTGTTACATGCTTTGATGTTTTGGAAATGCTGTTGAGCTATTATATGCAATGTGCTTTTATGATATGCATGTGGTGTCCACCTATACGGTAAGCCTGAGTATGTAGTACATACAAGATGGTGAGGCTGTGGGTGAGGTGCAAGCGGTGTTCCTTGTACTCATGTGGGTTTAGACGTATTCCTGCATTTCTCTGGCCAGTAGATTTGATAAATACACATGACATGATTAATTGCTGCATCGCATGATTTTAGAACTTATACTGTAATACTGTTTTTAGAACTTATATTACACATGTAAGTGAGCTTGGGGTGGAGACTCCTTGAGGACCCCTTGTCTTACTGAGATTTCTTGTTAGAGATCTCACCCCACGTTTGGGGAACGCTTATTTCAGGATCAGGTAATGTTGAGGGCTCAGGTGGCAGGAGGCCAGAGTTGAGCTGATTGATGATATGCTGACTGCTGTTATGCTATTTCTACTGTTGTTTATGTTTTCTGCTTTAATTATGTTAAGCTTATGTTGAGACTATTTGTGGGCATTGTTGCCTTATTTGGTGAGCATGGGGTTTGTCCATGCCACATGATTGTTATCGTCTTTTTATGTTAATGTTGTAATTAAAGTATCAGGATTTTGACCCAGGCTATTTGTGTAGACCTGTGGCCTTAGATACTCACTATTATTTATATATGAGGTATTCCAGTTAGATGTCTTGCAATTTACATACAGGCAGTATTTTTTTGAAAATGACTAAGTAATCAAGTTGGTTAAGTTAATGACGTCATAATTGAATTAAAGAAAAAGTTATTCCGCATTTTAATTAAGCGTGGCTTAATACGATAGTGTGTTAACAGACCGGGTTAACACGGGTTGTTACAAGTCACACATGGCAGAACGTCAACAAGTACAGAATCATCAAAGATTTGTTGGATTGCCAGTGTTTGTAATGGATCCCAGTCTTAAATATTACAACATGCATTTGAAGAAATGGAAAATGGAGAAAGTTGTGGTTTACAACATCACCAACGGATGGATGGATCTTGTGTGCAGTAACAATCTCAGAGTCAACGATACTGTGCAGTTGTGGTCTTTTAGACTCAACGACGAGTTGCATTTTGCTTTTGTCAAGCTTTGAGAAAATCTTATGATGTTCATTTTTTTGTAATGTAACTTTCTTATTAAGAACCTCTTGTTCCTATGAGAAACCTATGTTTGTTGTGTGTTCTGCCTTATGATTCTTTTTTTATTTTTCTGTACTTTCTTTCTTTTTCTGTAATTTTTTTGTTTTGTTTTTTTTTTCTGTCCTTGTAATGTAATCGATACTGTTTCTCGGCACACAAATATACTTGGCTTTCTTTTCAATTCTAAATCCCAATCCCCCATTCTTTAACTTGCAACTCGTAGTTGACAATAGCAAACGAACATTGGCGGGAAAACGAACCGGTGGTGGAAAATTGTAAAAAGGAATCCCTAACCCTCCAATTTGCCATTGTTCTGTTCCAATGGGGCAAACTGAATCTCTCGTCTCCGATTAAGTGGTATCTCACTCTCCCTCTTAAATATTAAGTGGTATCCTCTTAATATTAATAAATATTTTTCATTTTACGGGTGCAAACCGAAACCCTAACGCTTTGCATAATTTGTTCCTGAAAAACCACTATTCGAGTTTCAATGAATTGGGGCTAGGAAAGGTGAAAAATAAGAAGAAAAGAAATGAAAAATAGTTGGTCTATTAACTTTTATCTCTAAAGAATTTTGCAATGGGTTGGGAAAATGATGCATTCGTCATATGAATCAAAGATAACTGAGGGTCAGCTGTATTTTTTGTGTGGATGTTTGATTTCCCAGTAGCACATTTGACGTAAATTTCGGGAACATGGTTAAAAGTGCAGTTGTAAATATCAAGTCTATAACATATTTAATAGGATGCTTATCAATAATTGCAATTTTCAAATATAACCATATTTATTCCTCTAATGATTTACACTCACATAACAATGCTTACTTAGAACAGTTGTTTTGCATAGTAAAACATCTTAATCATGAGAAAAGATATAGTGGACCGGGTGCATGTGTACCTTGGCCAAAAGTAGAAAAAAAAGTAGGACATAGATGGAAATAAGTAAAATGACAAGGGTAAAAATGTCATACAAAATTTCCAAATGAGTAAGATTCTTTTGGTAGGGTTTGAAGCTAGGGGAGGAGGAGGAGGAGGAGAAAGGGGAAAAAATAGGAACAGGAAGAAAATTTAGAAAAAAGAGAACAAGACTTAAACGAGAGAGTGGGAAGCTAAAAAATTTAAGCGGGAAATTATTTTTGCTATTTAACGCAGTACTCATTATTTGTGTCCAGTTTTCTAGTTTTAACATTGTAAGTTTTTTAAATGAATTTCTTTGAATAACTATTATACATTAATATAGAATAAATAAATAGCTTTAGCATAAAATAAAAATAAAATACAATAAAAAGAACGGGAAAATAAAATTATAATTCTTGATATATAATAAATAAAGTAAGAAGAATAGAAACAAATTTAAAAATTTGCTTAAAAAGATAGATATAAATATATAATATTTAATTTGCTTAAGAAAATAACACATTAAAAAATGTTAAAAAAAGTTAAAGGGCAGCGAAATTGATACACTATATGGCATAATCTCATTGTCGATCAGAATTAATGTACCAATCATAATCAAAAAAATTAAAAAAACAAAAGAAAAAGGGTTATTTAATTAATGTACCATTCACAATTAATACACCAATCACCAATCACAATTAATGTTTCAATCATCAATGACAATGTATCAATTACCAATCACAATTAATGTACCGATCACAATTCATTTTGATCGGTACATTAATTGTAATTGGTAATCAGATCTATGGATATCATGCCCAATCGCATTCTCACTTCATCAAAAAAATATTTTTTTTTCATTACTTACTCTTTCTCTGATAATTTTTTTATTATTCACAAAATCAAAATGACTAGATTAACCCAATATTTAAGAGTTAAAGGTGGATTTGAATTAAAAATATCACAAAGAAGATAAGTGGGGTTTTTGACCCTTTTGTCCTTCATTAATTAATTATTAACCATTTTGTCTCTTATCCAAAACTATATATCAATCTGTCCCTATTTAATCGATAAACTTGAAGATTTAATCGATTAAATGGTTAAAACTGGAAAATTTTGTTGACTTGAAGATTTAATCGATTAACTCTTCAACTTAATCGATTAAATCCCCCCTCTTAATATCCCAAATGAGCGTGAAAACATTGATTGAATGAGACAAAAACGGTATTGCAGGTTATTTGAATTTAATGTAATAGGAGTTAATTGCGTTTTGTATTTAATAGTTAATTGCGATTCGTATTTGAATTTATATTTTTGTGTGTGTATATTTATTTTTTAATATAATTCTTATTTTATTTTTAATTTAGATTAATCATCGTAATGTTATTTTAAAGATAAAACGGAATTAATACAAATTAAGAAAGTATTTTGAAAATCCTAACTAACATTCAAATGCACATTGTTTGCGCCTTTAGTCTCAAAATTAAGATTTATTTTATTTTTTCAATAACGAAGGCTTATAAATAGGTCGTTGTTGAGTAGCCAAGCATACAACTGTTATCACATAGAATCAAAAGAGAAGAAAAGAAAAGAAAGTAGGTGTTATCAATGGAAAAAAGAAATTCAAATCTGGGGAAGAGAAAGATGAGGGAACCGTGTGATCTTGTTGTTTTTCGTGACTTTCTTGATAAGGAAAAACAACTGCTGGAATTGGGAGATTGTTCTGTTCTCAAAGAAGGTTCATCATCATCAAAGAAGCTCAAAGGTGTAATCTTTGAGGAGTCTGAATTTCCATCGGCAATTAAAGAGAAGATTCAAGAGATGGGGAGGATTCGAAAAGGAAAAGGAAAGAGAAAGAGAGAGACCACTGCTTATGATGTTTCATCGAGTCGTCATGCGACAACAACGTTAACAAGATCGAAGGAGGATGAAGTTGCTGAAATCCTCGTTGAACTTTCAACTCTGATGTTGGAGTTCGAAAGCTGCTCTTTGATCCCAATATGGGGACGAAAGAAGAAAAGATCTCCCATTCCCATTACTCGTCGTCGTGTTCACCAACACCAACACCAACACCGACACCAAGGTGAAATTGTTGACAATGCTGAATTGCCATCGGCAATTAAAGAGAAGATTCAAGAGATGGGAGGTTCTGAAGTGAAGTTGGTGATTCAGAAATCACTCTTCAAGACTGATCTGTCATCAAATCATGGGCATTTCTCAATCCCAGTTCACAAAATGGAAAAGTGTAACGCCCTCCCTTGTATGCATCCAAGAGAGTCGTTTGCTAAGCGGAATTAGAGTCGTTAACGTCACATGAGCTAACAAAGCAGTAAACAAATCCATATAAAAATTTCCAACACTTAAATTCTTTTCATAAAGGTTTTCCAAAATAGCTGCTGTTCGTAAAAGTTCAAGCTAACATAAACATGATAAAGACTACAGTCATCCAAAAGTACCAAAACATTAATCATTACAGTTATCCAGTTTAAACAAACAGCAACAATGGTAATCCACGCATCAGCAATCAACAGCAAACATCATGTCTTCATGTGCTTTTATGTCCTCCTGCCATTTAGGAAAATAGCAGCCCCGAAGGGGTGAGAATAATCCCAGTAGTGTGGCAATAAAACCAGTAATATAACAGTATTAACTAGGCACAAAATCATAAACAGTCACTTCAACATATACTTGTTCCTTTTCATTTAATCATATTCATATAGTGACCATTTTCAAACAGAAACAGTGGCACTTTGGACCTCAAAACAGTGGCATAACAGTGGCATTAGACAGTGGCAGAAATAGTGGCATTTGAACATCAAAACAGTGACATAAGTAGTGGTTTTTGTGCATCAAAACAGTGGCATGAATGGTTGCATTTGAACAGGAAACAGTGACATAGTGGTGATATTTATGCATCAAAACAGTGGCATGACTGGTACATTTGAACATCCAAAACAGTGACATTAGTGGTGATATTTGAACATTGAAACAGTGGCATAATTGGTGGTTTTTGAGCATTAAAACAGTGGCATAAATCATGATTCTTGGACATTAAAACAGTGGCACAAATAGTGGTGTTTGAACATCAATATGGTGGTTATTTTATGCAGAAACAGTGGCTCATTAAGTACTAAAACAGTGAGTATTTTTGGTGCAAAACAGTGACATATGTGGCATCAAAACAGTGAGCATTTCATGTAGAAACAGTGGCACATTATGGACTAAAACAGTGAGTATTTTATGCAAAAACAGGGGCATGTGAGGCACTAGAACAGTGAGTATTGTGTGCAGAAACAGTGGCATCAAATTGGTGATCTTGTGAAACCGAAACAGTGGCATATGCATCCTCAAAACAGTGGCACTTTTATACAAAACAGTGGCATCAAGATGGTGCTCTTGTAAAACTGAAACAGTGGCCTATTCATCCTCAAACAGTGGCACATTCATAGAGAAACAGTGGCATATATATATCCTCAAAACAGTGGCATATTCTTACAAAAACAGTGGCATATTTCTTAAGCATAACCATGGGACTTTCATTCTATAACTTATGCATACAAATCATTATCAAATAGCTCATTATACTTCCACCATGCTCATTCTTGAATCCAAAACAAAACAGAACCAAGGAGACATTCAAGCACACACATGGTTACACAATGAAAGAGGTCTAAGTTCTAGGCTTACCTCTTGTAGCACACACTTCTTGCTCACACACCACACCTTCTAGCTTTACTACACAACAAGTCCACCCTTCCTAGAGATGATTTATGCGCACACAAAGGTTATGAGGAACAATCTTGGACAGCTTCCAAGTGTAAGGAACAAAGCTGGACAGTGAGGGGAAAAGAAGAAGAAGGCTTGCACTAGCTTGGTGTATAGGTCACGGTTGAGGTGAGGGAAGAAGGGAGTTGGATTGGTCTTTCTTTCTCCTATGGTTCTTGCAATGTTCAGCTAGAGTGTGAGGGAGAGGGGAAGGAGTTGGCTGCACAAGTAAATGGGGACAGTCCCCTCTTGTGCGCACAATTAAAGGGAGAAGGGAGGAGATTGCAATGATGAACATTATGGCAAAAATCTGGTTTCTTGTGCAGGTGGGACTGCACTCTTGGTCAAAACAAGCAAGGGGTTGCTTCTAATGTACACTAAGCACTTGCAAGGAGTGAGGAGAGGAGAGGTTCAGATCTGATTATTGTCCTAAGTCAGAATTTTTCAACATAAACAAGCAAGTCATGCGCACATGGTGGAGTGGAGGGAGTTGGCAGATTTTTCCTCCACACAAGGCACAAGTAATCTGCCCAAAATCCTTCTTTTTCTGCATGTGTAAGCAAGGACAGATTTGGTTCATGATGGGCTGCCAAAAGCATGCAGAAATCTGCACATTTCAGCCTCATGATGGAAGGTGTAAGGTGGTTCTCCAAGTCAACAAGTTAGGCAGTTTTGTGTCATAGAAAAAATTTGATTCAAGCCCTCTTCATGTGCGCCTAAGGTGAGGTGTATGCAGCCCAAAATGATGCTAAGGAGTACATGTGTCTTCCATGCAATGAAGTTGAAGTCAAATGGTGCACATGCAAGGTGTGAGGTGGCGGTTATGCATGAGGAAAGTTGGAAGATTTCCTAAGTCCTTTCTACTCTCTTTTTGCGCATGGATGAGGAGGAAAAAAAATACATCAAGCCATGTGAAAGTTTCTTGATACACAAGACACCTTGTTGGACAAGGCTTAGGGGAGGTAAAAGTGCGGTTACAAATTTTGGGCTGAACATGATGGATCCAAGACCTCCCTTGGGCCATCGGCCAACACACACAAAGACCAACCACACAAGTCCAAAAGTGACAAGTTCACACACACTAGCCCACTTCCAAAGTCCAATAAACACTAAAGCCTTCTAACACACACTCAAATTACTCATATGATTTTAATAAAAGTTTCACATGCCTACATGTGCACCCTCATATGATTTTAATTTAAATACTTACCTTAGTCTCATCCCAAGGATAAAGATCAAATAATTCGCAAGCCATCAAACACACACATGCATCTATCTCATTATAACACTTATGTATTTTACTAATTATGCGGGATGTTACACTCTCCCCACCAAATAGGAATTTTGTCCGCAAAATTAACTTACTTAAGAGCTAAACAGTTCTGGATAGCGTTTCTGAATGTCGTCCTCACGCTCCCAAGTGGCTTCAGCTGCCGACCTGTTGTTCCATAATACTTTCACCAAAGGAATTTCTTTAGAACGGAATCGCTTGATGGATCTTTCCAAAATTTGGAACGGTTGCACTTGATATGTCAGATTTTCCTTTAGTTCCACTTCTTCTGGCTGTAACACGAGAGATGGATCAGAGAGATACCTCCGTAGCTGCGACACATGAAATACATTGTGAATTCCTGACAGATTGGGTGGTAAAGCCAACCGGTATGCAGACTCTCCAATCCGGTCCATGATCAGATACGGTCCTAAGTATCGTGTACTTAACTTCTTAACTCCCATTCTCCTTCCGAGTCCCGATGTAGGTGTGATTCTCAAGAATCCATGGTCTCCGACTTCGAAAGATAGGGGCTTATGACGCTTGTCGTAATAACTCTTCTGTCTGGCCTGAGCCCTCTGCATATTTTCCCGAATCTTCTATACTTGTTCGGATGTTTCTTGAATTAAATCAGGTCCTAACATACTTCGCTCACCTACTTCAGTCCAGCATAAAGGGGATCTGCATTTTCTCCCATACAGAGCTTCATACGGTGCCATCTGAATACTCGAATGGTAACTGTTGTTGTAAGCAAACTCAATCAAAGAAAGATAATTATCCCAGCTGCATCCTAACTCCAAAACACATGCTCGCAACATGTCCTCTAATGCTTGAATGGTGCGTTTCGTCTGTCCATCGGTCTGCGGATGATAAGCAGTACTCAACCTCAAATGGGTCCCTAATGCTCTTTGAAAAGATTCCCAGAACTTAGATGTAAACTTGGGATCACGATCACTGACAATACTCGTAGGAACTCCGTGCAGCTTCACAATCTCCTGCAGATAAATTCTAGCAAGCCTCTCTGTATTATACGTGGTTCTAACACGCAAGAAATGAGCTGACTTCGCTAAACGATCAACAATCACCCAGATAGCATCATATCCTTCTCGCGTTCGAGGAAGTCCAACTACAAAATCCATCGCGATACTGTCCCACTTCCATTCGGGAATCTCCAAAGGTTGAAGGAGTCCCGACGGTTTCTGATGTTCGTACTTCACCTTCTGACAAGTTAAGCATCGAGATACATACTCAGCAACATCACGCTTCATACCCGGCCACCAAAACGAGGTCTTCAAATCGTGGTACATCTTCGTGGATCCAGGATGAACTGCATACTTACCCTTATGAGCCTCCTGCAAAACTCCTTGCTTCAACTCTTCGTTCGGCACAACTAACCGACCTTGAAATCTCCAAGTATCATTCTCATCCTTTACAACATCTTGGTTGCCAACCAAATCACGGACTAACTCTTCATCTTTCTAAGCCTCCTTAATTCTACTGATCAATTCATTCTCCACCTTTATACTTCCCAATCTTATGCTATGCCCTCTCTCATCTACCGATAAATTCAAGTCTCGAAAGGCCTCAAACAGTTTCAGTTCTTCCATCATCAGAGTTGCAGTGTGCAGTGTCTTCCTACTCAGGGCGTCAGCTACCACGTTCGCCTTTCCTGGGTGGTATTTAAGTTCAAAATCGTAGTCCTTCAGAAATTCCATCCACCGTCGTTGCCGCATATTCAGCTCTTTCTGGTCGAACAAATACTTCAAACTCTTATGATCGCTGAACACGTCAAACTGCGAACCATACAAGTGGTGCCTCCAGATCTTAAGTGCGAACACTATAGCTGCTAACTCCATGTCGTGCGTAGGATAATTTTCTTCGTGAGGCTTTAATTGTAGAGATGCATAAGATACCGCCATACGATCCTGCATCAACACGCATCCAAGTCCTTTCAGCGACGCATCACAGTATACTTCGAACTTTCGGGTAGGATCCGGAATCGTGAGTACGGGAGCAATCGTTAACCTGCTCTTCATTAGTAGAGTAAATCAGGATGTCGTCGATGAACACAATAACAAACTGATCAAGGAACGGGCGGAAGATGCGGTTCATGTAGTCCATGAATACCGCTGGAGCATTTGTAAGTCCGAATGGGATCACCTGATATTCGTAGTGCCCATAACGAGTCCTAAAAGCTGTTTTCGGAATATCCTCCGGTTTGACCCGGATCTGATGGTATCCCGATCATAAATCTATCTTGGAAAAGACTCTGGCTCCTCTCAGCTGGTCCATCAAATCGTCGATCCTCGGTAGCGGATACTTATTCTTCACCGTAACTTTGTTCAGCTGTCGGTAACCTACACACAGACGTAGACTACCATCCTTCTTCTTAATCAAGATGGCTGGAGCACCCCATGGAGAGGTACTCGGTCTGATGAATTCCTTTGCCAAACATTCTTCTATCTGCTTCTTCAGCTCGCGAAGTTCCAACGGCGCCATACGATACGGGGCAATGGAGATTGGTCCAACTCCAGGAACAAGTTCGATAGAAAATTCTATTTCCCTATGAGGAGGCAATCGAGGTATTTCATTCGGGAATACCTCCTCGAATTCCCTAACTACAGGTACATTCTGAATTTGAGTGTCAATCGAGGTCTCAGCCTCGATCGACAAAAGATACCCTGCTGCTCCCTTGGGAGCTCTTTTCTAACTTGTAATAGAGAAATGAGAGAGAAAGGTTGAGAATTACCATCTTTCGCATCCAGTGCGAACACCCGTGCTTGCGTAGGCTGCGGATTAGCGTTCCGGGGGCATTCGTAAGCGAAATGTCCTTGCTGGCCATATCTGAAACATGCATTGTTGCTCTGGCGACAAACTCCAAAGTGGTTCCTTCCACACGTAGCACAAACAGTCGTACCCTGTCGTCCAGTTGACGATGGACCAACAGTATTGCTTCTCTTAAAATTTCCAGGCCGCGCCTGCAACTGCGGACCTGTGCCTCGACCCCTACCAGGTGTCGTCCTGAAGAACCTGCTTGAGTGATAGCAGTTCCGTGTGCTTCATTCTTCTCATTGCTTTAGGAAAATACTTATCCAAAAATACTTGTCTGAATACGGCCCACGTCAGTTCAACGTCCTGAGCTCTCAGCAGAGCTCTCGCACCAGTCTACCATGTTAAGGCTTCTCCCATCAGCTGGTACGATGCGTAATCGGTCTTCTGCGCTTCCGGGCATGCCATGCGTTCGAACATATGCTCGATCATCTGCAGCCATTTCGCTGCAGCCTCAGGGTTGTCTTCACCCTCAAAAGTAGGTGGTTGGAAGTTGCGGAAGTCTTTCAACCTCCGACGGGCAATTTCTTCTGCATTGTCATGCAGTGGGGGTGGGTTCTGATTCTGTTGCCTATGGTCGCGCCATTCTTGGCTCATATTCTGGATAAACGTTGCCAGTCCCCCAATAGAAGTGATAAGGTCCTCTTCCGCATCGCCAGACCTTCCCCGAGTTGAACCGCAACCACCTGCCATGATTCTGCACTCACAATATCATGAGATGAGTTGATCAGGCTCACCGCAAGTTATTTATGGCAGCAGTCCCAAGTAGGTACTCGGGTTCAATTCGGACAAGTTAACTATGCTTCCGTGTCTTATCACAGAACGGTCCTAACAATCTTACTACCCTAGCTAATATATACTTAAACTATAGCACATTTAGACAGTCAATCAGCAGATAAACACAATCAACAATCAATTCAATCAATCACAAGCAAATCCATGGACCAAACTGCTCTGATACCAATTAGTGTAACGCCCTCCCTTGTATGCATCCAAGAGAGTCGTTTGCTAAGCGGAATTAGAGTCGTTAACGTCACATGAGCTAACAAAAATTCTCATATCAATATACAAACCCGTAAGACGTTTCCAATAGTTCTTATAACTTCTGTTTGGACGATAAAAAATATTTCCAGTGATTTGGAAAGAGCACATTGAGGGCTTCGCGTGCATATAAAATAATAGTAAATCAGAGTTCGTTTGCTCATAAAAACACCACCCGTAAAGTGCACTGTAAAAATTTCAGCACTTAAGTCTTTCAAAAATCCCTTTCACAAACGTTTTCCAAAAATAGCCGCTGTTCGTAAAGTTCAAGATAAAATAAAGATGATAAGGTCTACAGTCATCCAAGAGTACCAAAACATTAAACATTACAGTCATCCAATCAATCAAACAGCAACAGTGATAATCCATGCATCAGCAAGCAACAGCAAAACATCACTCCTTCAAATGCTTTTACGTCCTCCTGCCATTTTGGAAAAATAGCAGCCCCGAAGGGGTGAGAATAATCCCAGTAGTGTGGCAACAAAACCAGTAATATAACAGTATTAACTAGGCACAAAATCATAAACAGTCACTTCAACATATCCTTGTTCCTTTTCCTTTTTCCTTTTCATCATATTCATACATATTGCGTTTATAACGCCTTTCCTTTGCGCTTTTAGCACCGTCGTGCGCGCACTTCACATTGGAATCAAATATACCTTGGCACCTGAGCTCCATGTGGATTCCAACTGTGGGCCTATGCGGACTGATGCCAAGTGTCCCATACCCCGGTACCTTGGGGATGCCTATATGATGCTTGCTCAAACACATGGTCCTGTACATAACTATTCTAAAACAAGGCCTATATGATCTTGATACATGCATGTCATGCTATGCTTTCACACACAAAGCGTAAAAATGCGGTATGATGTAAGGTGCATGCTTATATACCTTTCATATAGCCATCACGGCACATATACTTTTCATATGCGTTATGCTGCCACATAACGTCTTTACCTCATAATCATATAGCCATCACGACACATTTTTGGCAGTTTCCTTTCATCATAAGGAACATAACTCTTTTACGGAATATGGAGCATCATGTCACAATTTTATACCAGTAGTCAATAGTCACATTAGGTAATATCGCCTGACACTTACCTTGCGTGCCTTAAACAATACCAAACAGCAGCGAAGTATCTCACTTCTTAAGCGCACCTAAATCAATTACAACCAATCATTTACAGCGGCGATTTACAGCAAAAACAGTGAGCATACAGCAGCGTTTTACAGTGGAAAACAGTGAGCATACAACAGTGTTTTACAGCAGAAAAACAGTGAGCATACAGCAGCTTTTTACAGCAGAAAATAGTGACGTTTGTTCTTAAAACAGTGAGCAGAAACAGTGACGTTTTACTTAAAAACAGTGGACAGAAAGATTGACATTTTACAGCAGAAAAACAGTAGCACCTTACAGCAGAAACAGTGACCATTTTCAAACAGAAACAGTGGCACTTTGGACCTCAAAACAGTGGCATAACAGTGGCATTAGACAGTGGCAGAAACAGTGGCATTTGAACATCAAAACAGTGACATAAGTAGTGGTTTTTGTGCATCAAAACAGTGGCATGAATGGTTGCATTTGAACAGGAAACAGTGACATAGTGGTGATATTTATGCATCAAAACAGTGGCATGACTGGTACATTTGAACATCCAAAACAGTGACATTAGTGGTGATATTTGAACATTGAAACAGTGGCATAATTGGTGGTTTTTGAGCATTAAAACAGTGGCATAAATCATGATTCTTGGACATTAAAACAGTGGCACAAATAGTGGTGTTTGAACATCAATATGGTGGTTATTTTATGCAGAAACAGTGGCTCATTAAGTACTAAAACAGTGAGTATTTTTGGTGCAAAACAGTGACATATGTGGCATCAAAACAGTGAGCATTTCATGTAGAAACAGTGGCACATTATGGACTAAAACAATGAGTATTTTATGCAGAAACAGGGGCATGTGAGGCACTAGAACAGTGAGTATTGTGTGCAGAAACAGTGGCATCAAATTGGTGATCTTGTGAAACCGAAATAGTGGCATATGCATCCTCAAAACAGTGGCACTTTTATACAAAACAGTGGCATCAAGATGGTGCTCTTGTAAAACTGAAACAGTGGCCTATTCATCCTCAAACAGTGGCACATTCATAGAGAAACAGTGGCATATATATATCCTCAAAACAGTGGCATATTCTTACAAAAACAGTGGCATATTTCTTAAGCATAACCATGGGACTTTCATTCTATAACTTATGCATACAAATCATTATCAAATAGCTCATTATACTTCCACCATGCTCATTCTTGAATCCAAAACAAAACAGAACCAAGGAGACATTCAAGCACACACATGGTTACACAATGAAAGAGGTCTAAGTTCTAGGCTTACCTCTTGTAGCACACACTTCTTGCTCACACACCACACCTTCTAGCTTTACTACACAACAAGTCCACCCTTCCTAGAGATGATTTATGCGCACACAAAGGTGATGAGGAACAATCTTGGACAGCTTCCAAGTGTAAGGAACAAAGCTGGACAGTGAGGGGAAAAGAAGAAGAAGGCTTGCACTAGCTTGGTGTATAGGTCACGGTTGAGGTGAGGGAAGAAGGGAGTTGGATTGGTCTTTCTTTCTCCTATGGTTCTTGCAATGTTCAGCTAGAGTGTGAGGGAGAGGGGAAGGAGTTGGCTGCACAAGTAAATGGGGACAGTCCCCTCTTGTGCGCACAATTAAAGGGAGAAGGGAGGAGATTGCAATGATGAACATTATGGCAAAAATCTGGTTTCTTGTCCAGGTGGGACTGCACTCTTGGTCAAAACAAGCAAGGGGTTGCTTCTAATGTACACTAAGCACATGCAAGGAGTGAGGAGAGGAGAGGTTCAGATCTGATTATTGTCCTAAGTCAGAATTTTTCAACATAAACAAGCAAGTCATGCGCACATGGTGGAGTGGAGGGATTTGGCAGATTTTTCCTCCACACAAGGCACAAGTAATCTGCCCAAAATCCTTCTTTTTCTGCATGTGTAAGCAAGGACAGATTTGGTTCATGATGGGCTGCCAAAAGCATGCAGAAATCTGCACATTTCAGCCTCATGATGGAAGGTGTAAGGTGGTTCTCCAAGTCAACAAGTTAGGCAGTTTTGTGTCATAGAAAAATCTGATTCAAGCCCTCTTCATGTGCGCCTAAGGTGAGGTGTATGCAGCCCAAAATGATGCTAAGGAGTACATGTGTCTTCCATGCAATGAAGTTGAAGTCAAATGGTGCACATGCAAGGTGTGAGGTGGCGGTTATGCATGAGGAAAGTTGGAAGATTTCCTAAGTCCTTTCTACTCTCTTTTTGCGCATGGATGAGGAGGAAAAAAAAATACATCAAGCCATGTGAAAGTTTCTTGATACACAAGACACCTTGTTGGACAAGGCTTAGGGGAGGTAAAAGTGTGGTTACAAATTTTGGGCTGAACATGATGGATCCAAGACCTCCCTTGGGCCATCGGCCAACACACACAAAGACCAACCACACAAGTCCAAAAGTGACAAGTCCACACACACTAGCCCACTTCCAAAGTCCAATAAACACTAAAGCCTTCTAACACACACTCAAATTACTCATATGATTTTAATAAAAGTTTCACATGCCTACATGTGCACCCTCCTATGATTTTAATTTAAATACTTACCTTAGTCTCATCCCAAGGATAAAGATCAAACAATTCGCAAGCCATCAAACACACACATGCATCTATCTCATTATAACACTTATGTATTTTACTAATTATGCGGGATGTTACATATTACATGTATCACTACTGGACTATTGAAATACAAATAATGAGGCTATCCATTAATGAGCCCAGTAATCCCTCAAATGTTTGGGCCGCTGTGGGGCTCTTTTGGGCCTGGCCGCTACAAAATTCTTTGCATCCTTTTCCATTTTGTGAACTGGGATTGAGAAACGCCCATGATTTGATGACAGATCAGTCTTGAAGAGTGATTTTTGAATCACCAACTTCACTTCAGAACCTCCCATCTCTTGAATCTTCTCTTTAATTGCCGATGGCAATTCAGCATTGTCAACAATTTCACCTTGGTGTCGGTGTTGGTGTTGGTGTTGGTGAACACGACGACGAGTAATGGGAATGGGAGATCTTTTCTTCTTTCGTCCCCATATTGGGATCAAAGAGCAGCTTTCGAACTCCAACATCAGAGTTGAAAGTTCAACGAGGATTTCAGCAACTTCATCCTCCTTCGATCTTGTTAACGTTGTTGTCGCATGACGACTCGATGAAACATCATAAGCAGTGGTCTCTCTCTTTCTCTTTCCTTTTCCTTTTCGAATCCTCCCCATCTCTTGAATCTTCTCTTTAATTGCCGATGGAAATTCAGACTCCTCAAAGATTACACCTTTGAGCTTCTTTGATGATGATGAACCTTCTTTGAGAACAGAACAATCTCCCAATTCCAGCAGTTGTTTTTCCTTATCAAGAAAGTCACGAAAAACAACAAGATCACACGGTTCCCTCATCTTTCTCTTCCCCAGATTTGAATTTCTTTTTTCCATTGATAACACCTACTTTCTTTTCTTTTCTTCTCTTTTGATTCTATGTGATAACAGTTGTATGCTTGGCTACTCAACAACGACCTATTTATAAGCCTTCGTTATTGAAAAAATAAAATAAATCTTAATTTTGAGACTAAAGGCGCAAACAATGTGCATTTGAATGTTAGTTAGGATTTTCAAAATACTTTCTTAATTTGTATTAATTCCGTTTTATCTTTAAAATAACATTACGATGATTAATCTAAATTAAAAATAAAATAAGAATTATATTAAAAAATAAATATACACACACAAAAATATAAATTCAAATACAAATCGCAATTAACTATTAAATACAAAACGCAATTAACTCCTATTACATTAAATTCAAATAACCTGCAATACCGTGTTTGTCTCATTCAATCAATGCTTTCACGCTCATTTGGGATATTAAGAGGGGGATTTAATCGATTAAGTTGAAGATTTAATCGATTAAATCTTCAAGTCAACAAAATTTTCCAGTTTTAACCATTTAATCGATTAAATCTTCAAGTTTATCGATTAAATAGGGACAGATTGATATATAGTTTTGGATAAGAGACAAAATGGTTAATAATTAATTAATGAAGGGCAAAAGGGTCAAAAACCCCACTTATCTTCTTTGTGATATTTTTAATTCAAATCCACCTTTAACTCTTAAATATTGGGTTAATCTAGTCATTTTGATTTTGTGAATAATAAAAAAATTATCAGAGAAAGTGTAAGTAATGAAAAAAAATATTTTTTTGATGAAGTGAGAATGCGATTGGGCATGATATCCATAGATCTGATTACCAATTACAATTAATGTACCAATCAAAATGAATTGTGATCGGTACATTAATTGTGATTGGTAATTGATACATTGTCATTGATGATTGAAACATTAATTGTGATTGGTGATTGGTGTATTAATTGTGAATGGTACATTAATTAAATAACCCTTTTTCTTTTGTTTTTTTAATTTTTTTGATTATGATTGGTACATTAATTCTGATCGACAATGAGATTATGCCATATAGTGTATCAATTTCGCTGCCCTTTAACTTTTTTTAACATTTTTTAATGTGTTATTTTCTTAAGCAAATTAAATATTATATATTTATATCTATCTTTTTAAGCAAATTTTTAAATTTGTTTCTATTCTTCTTACTTTATTTATTATATATCAAGAATTATAATTTTATTTTCCCGTTCTTTTTATTGTATTTTATTTTTATTTTATGCTAAAGCTATTTATTTATTCTATATTAATGTATAATAGTTATTCAAAGAAATTCATTTAAAAAACTTACAATGTTAAAACTAGAAAACTGGACACAAATAATGAGTACTGCGTTAAATAGCAAAAATAATTTCCCGCTTAAATTTTTTAGCTTCCCACTCTCTCGTTTAAGTCTTGTTCTCTTTTTTCTAAATTTTCTTCCTGTTCCTATTTTTTTCCCCTTTCTCCTCCTCCTCCTCCTCCCCCTAGCTTCAAACCCTACCAAAAGAATCTTACTCATTTGGAAATTTTGTATGACATTTTTACCCTTGTCATTTTACTTATTTCCATCTATGTCCTACTTTTTTTTCTACTTTTGGCCAAGGTACACATGCACCCGGTCCACTATATCTTTTCTCATGATTAAGATGTTTTACTATGCAAAACAACTGTTCTAAGTAAGCATTGTTATGTGAGTGTAAATCATTAGAGGAATAAATATGGTTATATTTGAAAATTGCAATTATTGATAAGCATCCTATTAAATATGTTATAGACTTGATCTTTACAACTGCACTTTTAACCATGTTCCCGAAATTTACGTCAAATGTGCTACTGGGAAATCAAACATCCACACAAAAAATACAGCTGACCCTCAGTTATCTTTGATTCATATGACGAATGCATCATTTTCCCAACCCATTGCAAAATTCTTTAGAGATAAAAGTTAATAGACCAACTATTTTTCATTTTCATTTTCTTCTTATTTTTCACCTTTCCTACCCCCAATTCATTGAAACTCGAATAGTGGTTTTTCAGGAACAAATTATGCAAAGCGTTAGGGTTTCGGTTTGCACCCGTAAAATGAAAAATATTTATTAATATTAAGAGGATACCACTTAATATTTAAGAGGGAGAGTGAGATACCACTTAATCGGAGACGAGAGATTCAGTTTGCCCCATTGGAACAGAACAATGGCAAATTGGAGGGTTAGGGATTCCTTTTTACAATTTTCCACCACCGGTTCGTTTTCCCGCCAATGTTCGTTTGCTATTGTCAACTACGAGTTGCAAGTTAAAGAATGGGGGATTAGGATTTAGAATTGAAAAGAAAGCCAAGTATATTTGTGTGCCGAGAAACAGTATCGATTACATTACAAGGACAGAAAAAAAAACAAAACAAAAAAATTACAGAAAAAGAAAGAAAGTACAGAAAAATAAAAAAAGAATCATAAGGCAGAACACACAACAAACATAGGTTTCTCATAGGAACAAGAGGTTCTTAATAAGAAAGTTACATTACAAAAAAATGAACATCATAAGATTTTCTCAAAGCTTGACAAAAGAAAAATGCAACTGGTCGTTGAGTCTAAAAGACCACAACTGCACAGTATCGTTGACTCTGAGATTGTTACTGCGCACAAGATCCATCCATCCGTTGGTGATGTTGTAAACCACAACTTTCTCCATTTTCCATTTCTTCAAATGCATGTTGTAATATTTAAGACTGGGATCCATTACAAACACTGGCAATCCAACAAATCTTTGATGATTCTGTACTTGTTGACGTTCTGCCATGTGTGACTCCTCTCTTTGCGTTACAAAACTCTTTGCTTCCTTTTCAATTTTTTGAACTGGGATCGAGAAACGCCCATGTTTTGGTGACAGATCAGTCTTGAAGAGTGATTTCTGAATCACCAACTTCACTTCAGAACCTCCCATCTCTTGAATCTTCTCTTTAATTGTCGATGGCAATTCAGCATTGTCAACAATTTCACCTTGGTGTTGGTGTTGGTGTTGGTGAAGACGACGACGAGTAATGGGAATGGGAGATCTTTTCTTCTTTCGTCCCCACATTAATGGGGTCAAAGAGCAACTTTCGAACTCCAACATCAGAGTTGAAAGTTCAACGAGGATTTCAACAACTTCATCCTCCTTCGATCTTGTTAACGTTGTTGTCGCATGACGACTCGACGAAACATAATAAGCAGTGGTCTCTCTCTTTCTCTTTCCTTTTCCTTTTCCTTTTCGAATCCTCCCCATCTCTTGAATCTTCTCTTTAATTGCCGATGGGAATTCAGCCTCCTCAAAGATTACACCTTTGAGTTTCTTTGATGATGATGAACCTTCTTTGAGAACAGAACAATCTCCCAATTCCAGCAATTTTTTTTCGTTATCAAGAAAGTCACGAAAAACAACAAGATTGCATGGTTCCCTCATCTTTCTCTTCCCCAGATTTGAATTTCTTTTTTCCATTGCTAACGGCTACTTTCTTTTCTTCTCTTCTCTTTTGATTCTATGTGGTAACAGTTGTATGCTTGGCTACTCAACAGCGACCTATTTATAAGCCTTCGTTATTGAAAAAATAAAATAAATCTTAAATTTGAGACTAAAGGCGCAAATAATGTGTATTTGCGCGTTAGTTAGGATTTTCAATATAATTTCTTAATTTGTATTAATTACGTTTTATCTTTAAAATAACATTACGATGATTAATCTAAATTAAAAATAAAATAAGAATTATATTAAAAAATAAATAAAAATACACACACAAAAATATAAATTCAAATACAAATCAAAATTAACTATTAAATACAAATTGCAATTAACTCCTATTACATTAAATTCAATAACCTCCAATATCGTGTTTGTCTCATTCAATCAATGTTTTCACGCTCATTTGGGATATTTAATCGATTAAATCAATTAAGAGGGAGATTTAATGTGTTATTTTTTTAATCAAATTAAATATTATATATTTATATCTATCTTTTTATGCAAATTTTTAAATTTGTTTCTATTCTTCTTACTTTATTTATTATATATTAAGAATTATAATTTTATTTTCCTGTCTTATTTATTGTGTTTATTTTATTTTATGCTAAAGCTATTTATTTATTCTATATTAATGTATAATAATTATTCAAAAAAATTCATTTAAAAAATTTACAACGTTAAAACTAAAAAATGGACACAAATAATGAGTATTGCGTTAAGCGACAGGATCCGTTTACAAATTTTTTAGAATTTTTTTACAAATTACACTATTTTCTCCCGGGAGAACATAGTGGTTTGCAAAAGTTTGTATTCTCCCGGGAGAATATAGTATAGTTTATAAGAGTATAAACAAAAAAATTTGTAAATATAACCTGCCGCTTGCGTTAAATAGCAAAAATAATTTCCCACATTAATTTTTTAGCTTCCCACTCTCTCGTTCAAGTCTTGTTCTCTTTTTTCTAATTTTTACTCCTGTTCCTATTTTTTTCCCCTTCTTCCTCCCTCTCCTCCTCCTCCTCCCCCTAGCTTCAAACCCTTCCAAAATCTATCTTCTGAATGTTTGCCGTAGTCATATAATATGGGTCAGGAATCAGGTATGGCAGCGCGTGGCGACCAATCAGATGCGCCGGCTCCAGAGGAAGCCATGGTTGCCGAACTTAAACCCATTTCCAACATCGTCATCGTCATTGGTCCGGAACTTATATTATGTTGTCTGTCTTTGTGTTAGTTGATTTTCTTAATGTTAATGTTAGTTTTGAATAACAGCTATGCAGACCAAAATGCTTCCGGTTGTCAATAAGTTTCAGCTCACCGAAGACCCTTACTCTCTGTTTCTCTCTCTCTCTCTCTCTCTCAGGGTTTAAGATCACTTACTCTGATTAATTATACCGGAATTTTTCCGTGAAAAAAATGGACTTTTTTAGTAGTGTAATTGTATGTATCCTAAATTGTGGTTTAGTTTATATTTTTTATCATTTAATTTTTTCCTTCTTATTAAGGATATTTTTAACATTTTATATAATAAGAATAGTTAAAAATATCCTTAGTAAGAAACAATGCAACAAGTTTCATGAATGGAAAGATGGCAAATAGTTAGAAACAAATATTTCTTTATGTAATAATAACCATTACGTTATACTTCGTTTATTTTAATGAAAAGGCTAGATGACTATATACTGCAGTATAAAAGTAAATCCTGTTTCTTATAATCCAAAATTTAACAGAAAGGTAACTAGCCAATACTACTATCTCTTGTTAGTAAGACTTGCAAGTTTTACATAGCCGTAACATTTTCATTTTTCCTAATTGTTTCTCTCAAGGACATACACATGACAATTTTATCATAGTGAAAATAGAAACAATACATCCTATGTCATAGAATTGTAAGATAAACTAAATTCAAGAGTGCTAGCAGCCTTCTCTTTTCCATTCTTTATTTATAGAAGCCTTCTCCCACCCCTTCTAGACAACACTGCTATTTTTAAAAACTTGCTCAGCATCAAGAAAAACTACAAGGAAAGTGCACTTAAAGGATTCAGAGTATAACTGTTAAATGAATAATTAACATTTAAGATTGTGATAAAATGCATGTTGAATTTTTACAGCTCTGCTTTCAAATATAGTCCCATGCTTTAAAGCAAAGAGGGTAACATGTTTCTTTGTAATATGTTCAACAGCATGGTTTTTTCCACCACTTTCACCTGAGTTTTTCCTCATGCAAAGAATCACTCCATTAGCCACTGTAACCCCCGTTTGCAGCCGGTTAATTAACATTCATACGATAGTAAGCGCAACATGCTTAACTTAAATAATGCGGAAGCTAACTGAATAAATTTTTCTATTTATCCTTATGTATTGCAAATATTTTCACTTCCATGGCCAAAATAAAACGGACAGCATTTCCTCTGTATTTTGGACCACTGGGGATAATTCTCACCAAGATAATTTCACCTGATTGACAGTTTATCATAATCCAGACATAAACCATATTACCTAGCCATCCATGACATAGGCTATCTCATAATCATATTTTCTCTAAATAAAGCCCATGATGTTACTTATATAATTACATCAAATAAACAGATGAGATGCAATTAAATAAATAACATAGACCTGATTATGCATCACTAACAGTATATACAGACTATCGACATGGCATAGACACTCCTTATGCTCTCCAAAAGAATAACATGGTATATATGCTAATCCTGACTATCACGTCGGGTAATATCTCTCATCTGGCCTCTTGCCACGTGATACCTCAGCACCATCAACTCATGTACCTGAAATGGTAATCCCCGTAACGCGGGGTGAGATAATATAATTACCTCAGTAAGCTAGGGACCCTTGGAGGGCTCCCCCACCCCTAAGCTCACTTTTGGTATAAACACAGTATAAAAATCCATGCATGCATCAGAATATGTATGACAATGCAGTGTGCAATAATGTAATCCTACTAGCCAGAGAATATAACAAGTATGGATTACGCAAGGAAACACCGTCTTGCAACATACCGTATCAGGAAACACCGTCTCATACTATGCATAAGGAAACACCGTCTTATGCCTCACACAAGGAAACACCGTCTTGTGTGGCACACAAACATACATACATATACATGTAACATATAACAAATTATTTTTCAACATACCATATCAAACTACCACCCTCCCTCGGAGTCTGGTGGAACAAAAGGGGGATTAACCCCAAGGACCGCAAGCTTACCTGGCAAGCAATGTCCTCCAATAATTCTCGTGTCCACAGAGTCACGACCTCTCACAAAGTCACAACCTAGTTTCAAGATGTGAAGACAATCAATATTCCTATATACCAGTCTACCACGTTTAAATTTCAAGACTACACATACCAGTAACCTACACTTGATTTTTAGTCCAATTTATCAAAATGTCCTAAAAGGCGATTTCATAATTTTTCCTTTTACGGGAACCAATCCCAAACATATTTAACTAATGGACTCACCTACAAATCACCCTCCAA
>JAVKPL010006330.1:0-26259 GCA_032173675.1 Gastrolobium villosum
GCTGATAGATCCTTGAGGAAGCCAAGTGGAATAGTCGAAGATGTTCTTGTAAAAATTGACAAGTTCATCTTTCCGGCTGATTTTATTGTGCTTGATATGGAGGTTGAGAATGAAATGCCTCTCATATTGGGTAGACCTTCCTGGCCACAGCCCGTGCAATGATTGATGTAGAACAGGGAAAGCTGGTGCTAAGGATGAATGAAGACACAATCACTGTCAATGTCTTTGATGCAATAAAAAGACCATATGATGATAGTGATTGTTTTGAAATTAATGTCTTAGAGGAAGTGATGCATGAAGATGAAACTCCCTTGCAAGAATTGACTGTTGAATTGCAAGAAAGAGATCATATCCCTTTTGAGGAAGACATTAAAGTTGCTAATGAGTGAGTTACCTCCAGCCCTAAAGTATATGTTCCTGGGTGACAATGAAACATATCCAGTGATCATAAATAACAGGTTATCTGCTAATGATGAGAAGAAACTGAAAGAAATTCTTTTAAAGCATAAGACTGCTTTAGGATGGTCCATGGCTGATCTTAAGGGTATAAGTCCTTCTTTCTGTACGCATAAAATTCTCATGGAGAATGATATCAAACCTGTAAGGCAGCCTCAAAGGAGATTAAACCCCATGATGAAAGAAGTGGTGAGAAAAGAAGTAGTTAAACTTCTTGATGCTGGAATGATTTATTCAATATCAGATACTGCATGGGTAAGTCCTGTACAAACTGTGCCAAAGAAAGGAGGTGTCACTGTGGTGAAGAACGATAAAGATGAATTAATCTCTACCAGGACAATTACTGGATGGAGAATGTGTGTTGACTATAGAAGGCTTAATGAAGCAACTAGGAAGGATCATTTTCCTCTCCCTTTTGTGGATCAAATGCTGGAAAGGTTAGCAGGTCATTCTTATTATTGTTTCCTTGATGGATACAGTGGTTATAATCAAATTGCAGTGACTCCGGAAGATCAGGAAAAGACAGCATTCACTTGTCCTTTTGGCGTTTTTGCCTATAGGAGAATGCCGTTTGGATTGTGCAATGCACCTGCTACTTTTCAGAGGTGCATGTTATCAATCTTCTCAGATATGGTAGAAAAGTTCTTAGAGGTATTCATGGATGACTTTTCGGTATTTGGCTCTTGTTTTGATGATTGCTTAGGCAACTTATCTAAAGTACTGAAAAGATGTCAGGAGACAAACCTGGTCCTTAACTGGGAAAAATGTCACTTCATGGTCCAAGAAGGCATTGTGCTTGGACACAAAATTTCTAAGGAAGGTATAGAAGTTGATAGAGCAAAACTAATGCTCATTGAAAAACTACCTCCTCCAATTAATGTTAATGGAGTGAGAAGTTTCCTTGGTCATGCTGGCTTTTATAGAAGATTCATCAAAGACTTCTCTAAAATTGCCAAGCCACTAAGTCAACTTCTCATGAAAGACAATGAGTTCGTTTTTGATGATGCGTGTCTTAAAGCCTTTAATTTATTAAAGGAAAAACTCACTACTGCTCCTGTCTTGGTTTCACCTGATTGGAGTATGCCATTTGAGTTGATGTGCGATGCTAGTGATCTTGCTATTGGTGCTGTTCTTGGCCAACGAAGAAACAAACTGTTGCACGTAATTTACTATGCTAGCAAAGTTCTGAATGAAGCACAGGTAAACTATGCAACAACAGAGAAGGAGATGCTCGCTGTGGTCTATGCACTTGATAAATTTAGACCATATCTCCTTGGTGCCAAGACCATCATTTTTACTGATCACGCAGCAATAAAGTATTTGATCTCTAAACAAAATGCAAAACCACGACTGTTAAGGTGGATGTTGTTATTTCAAGAGTTTGATTTAGAGATCAAAGACAAGTCAGGAATGGAAAATAAAGTTGCTGATCACTTATCCAGAATCCGAGAGAAGACCCTACAAGATGATCCTGCTTTAGAGATCAACGATTATTTTCCGGATGAACAAGTCCTTGCAATATCTGTGAAATTATCTGAAGAACCAATTTTTGCACTGCATATGGAACCATGGTTTGCTGATTTTGTAAATTTTAAGGTAATCAAGAAAGTACCTCCTGATCTCACAAAGCAACAAGTGAAAAAGTTCTTACATGATGCTAGGAGGTATGTATGGGATGATCCATTCCTGTATTTCCAATGTGCTGATGGAATCTTGAGAAGATGTGTATCAGAATTGGAAATCAAGGAGATTTTATGGCATTGTCACAATTCTGATTATGGTGGCCATTTTGGTGGAAACAGAACTGCCCAAAAGGTATTGCAAAGTGGGTATTACTGGCCTACTCTTTTCAAAGACGCCAGAGAGTATGTTGAAAAGTGCGAAAGATGCCAGAAGACAGGGAACATTTCCCGGAAAGATGAAATGCCTCTAAACACTATTATGGAGGTGGAATTATTTGATTTATGGGGGATTGATTTCATGGGACCATTCCCATCTTCCTATTCCAACCAGTACATTTTGGTAGCTGTGGACTACGTTTCTAAGTGGGTTGAGGCAACAGCTCTTCCTACTAATGATGCGAAGGTGGTTGTAAACTTCCTGAGAAAGAATATCTTTACCAGATTTGGAGTGCCAAGAGCAATCATAAGTGATGGAGGCTCTCATTTTTGCAATAAGCAGTTTGAAAATCTGTTAACAAAGTATGGTGTCAGGCATAAGGTCGCTACACCTTATCATCCGCAGACAAGTGGCCAAGTGGAAGTTTCCAATAGGGAACTGAAGCGAATCCTGGAAAAGACTGTCAGTATTTCTCTAAAGGATTGGTCAAAGAGACTGGATGATGCACTGTGGGCATACCGAACTGCATACAAAACTCCGATAGGAATGTCTCCCTATCAGCTTGTGTACGGGAAAGCTTGTCATTTACCAGTGGAGCTTGAACATAGAGCCTTTTGGGCTATTAAATTCCTAAACTTTGATGCCACAGCAGCTCTTGAGAAACGAAAGTTTCAACTGTTAGAGCTTGATGAGTTTAGGAATTCAGCCTTTGAAAGCTCTAGAATTTATAAAGAAAAAGCTAAGAAATATCATGATAGCAAACTTATACACAAGGAGTTTGAGCCTGGTCAGCAGGTATTGTTGTACAATTCCCGATTGAAACTTTTTCCAGGGAAGTTGAAATCCAGGTGGACAGGACCTTTTGTGATTAAAAAGGTCTTTCCATATGGTACTGTTGAGATATCTTCCATGGAGGACGACAGACCCTTCAAGGTCAATGGCTCTAGGTTGAAGTTCTTCCATGGAGGACCAGTAATGAAACAAGTTGTGGCTTTGCGCCTTCATTCCATTGCAACTTAAATGAGGTAACCGTCAGGCTCGGGACGTTAAACACGCGCTAGTTGGGAGGCAACCCAACATTTCTATCCTTTATTTGTATCTTGTTTTCATTTTTTTTAGATAACCAGAGAAAAATTAAAAAATTGAATGAAGGAAGAAAGTGAAAAAGATCCAGTGAGTCTACGCTTGAAGCGTAGAACTCTGCGCTTCAAGCGTAGAAAAGAAAAATTGGGACAGAAGGTCTACGCTCCAAGCGTAGAACCCTACGCTTGGAGCGTAGAAAAGATGCTTGAGCAGAAGCTGGGCGCTCCAAGCGTGGGAACCCACGCTTGCAGCGCAGGAAACTGGAAGGGGACAGTAGTCCCACGCTCCAAGCGTAGAACCCTACGCTTGAAGCGTGGGAAAGGAATTTGAAAAGCCAGAGACAGAAAGTCTACGCTCCAAGCGTGGAATCCCACGCTTGAAGCGTAGCAAGGGAATGTGGACAGTCAGGGTCAGTAAGTCTACGCTTGAAGCGTAGAACCCCACGCTTCAAGCGTAGAAAAGGGTTTTAAGTTTTAACCCTCAGTCTCCCAGCGCCGCGACACACCTAGCCTCCCCTTCCCTCTCTTCTCTTTTTTTTCCTTCTCCTCTTCCCCTCTTCCCCACTCCTCACCACCACCATACCCTCTTTCTCCCTCATTCTTTCCCTTTCCCTCTCCATTGTTCATCTTCCCTCATTCTTCTTTCTCTCACTCTTCCCTCTTCCATCTAGCCATCCACCGCGCACCGCCACTCCTCACCACCACACACCGCGCACCGCCACTCTTCACCACCACGCACCGCAATCATCTCCACCACAGTTCTTCTTCTCCACCGTTCACTTGGATTAAGGATCAATTTTCTGCATAAATTTCAAATTTTGATCAAAATGGCTGGAGACAAGGTAACCATTTCTTTTTCCTTTTTCTCATTACTTGACGATGGTTATGAGGATAGGAGAGGTATGATATTTTTGGCATGTGGTATGTGTTTAACGGCTGAATACGCATGAGGTATGATTTTTGGCATGTGATATTTTTGGCTGAAAATGAGCATAATAATTTTTGTATAAGTGGGGGGTTAATCATGAAGGTTGGTGGTATTAGTCATGAAAAATTGGATGAACTGTTGATACGCATGATTAATGAGTTGGGACTGTTGATTTGAATGCTTGATTGAAATTAAATCTGGGAATTGAGGTGAATGATGTCATGAACTGAATCTGTCTGCTGATAATATTTGTTATGCACATGTATTGGGAATTTTTCTGAGTTTCAGGAGAAAAGAATGAAAAAGAACACCGAAGGGTCATCTGCTGCGAAAAGACCCCGCACAAATTTTGACCCCAGAAGATTTTTGTCCGCTGAAAAGCAGGACGTTTATGAAACTAAACTGCTGAATAAAAATGTAATCAAAGAGAGGGGGTTCGATTTGGGGAATCTCCTACTTTTTGATGACATTTATTCGGTAGTTCAAAGGAGACACTGGAGGACATTGGTCACCTTTCCACAGGACAGTTCTGGGCGCATTCTCAGAGAATTTCTAGCCAATGCTGATAAGAACACTGTCAATGCCACCCGAAGGAGCTGGGTGAGAGGGAAGGAAGTACCATTTGATGCTGCGACAATTGAAGAATTTCTGCAAACTTCATATGATCCTACTGCTGAGTGTGAGTTTGTCCGACTATTCAATTTGATGCAGCCGTCAGAAGGGTATTATCGGGAAGAAATGCCCCTCATTGCTGATGAAGTTCGGGAAAAGATCACCAGTCCATTCTCTGAATGGAAGTTTAGGCAGGGTCTCACTAATGTACCCGAAAAATTTACTAGACTCTGCCTTACTGGTGAGGCTATCAGCTGGCACACTTTTGTGAATGCAACAGTTATTCCTTCTACGAACAAAAGTGATGTCAATGTCGAGAGGGCTGTTCTATATTATGTGCTGATGGGGGACAAAAATCTGAATATTGCTGCTATTCTATCTGACAGGATTGTCCACATGATTACCCAAAGCAAGGACAATAATCTATTGGCTCACAGCTCTTTAATCTCTCATCTTTGTATTAGAGCTGGGGTTGAAATTCCCGCTAATGAGCCATTGGATGTAAAGGCTGAAAAGCCTATGACAAAGATTGCCTTGGGAGGTTATTACAAGGAATCAGAAAAACATGCAGCATGGCTTCTCAATAGCCAGGGCAATCCTATACCCCCTCCAGAGCCACAGGATCCGCCAGTACCTCAGGCACCTCCAGCATCCCAGACATCAGCAGCATCATCATCTGCTCGCCAGCCACTCTATGAGGATTCTCCCATCATACTCGAGATGCATGCTATGATGAAGGCCATGTGCCTGAAGATGGGGATAGATCCAGCAGATCCTCCTAGCTCTTTCCAGCAGTATACCATGGAGGAGTGATCACTGGCTGTTGTTATTTTTTTATTTTTCTCGGACGTTGTTAATTTTCATGTTTTGTTTTAAATGACCAATAGGATTTTGTTAGGGTCAAGTTTACTGTTTGGATATGAACATCTCAGGGTATTTCTCACTGTTTTGCTGATATAATATTGTTAATGATGTGTGTTTTAATTGCGCAGCTGTTCTTAATCGATTGAACTTAGTTATTGCTGGGGACAGCAATTTCTAAAATCTGGGAATGGTGGATGACCTTGCCCACCTGTTCTTGCACTTTAGCTGCAATTGTGGAACCACACTTCATTTCAGGGGAGATATTCGAACCAATTTACATTTTCAGTTTTAAATATCTGTCTTGGTTTAAGTAATTTTAAAAATTCAGCAAAATTTTTTGGAATATGCCTGTTGTTTGGAATATGCCTATTGATAATCTCAGATTTAGATGTTGCTTCCCTAAACAAATGATTGAGTTCATCTTAGGAAGTACATTAAGCTTTGAAAATTTTGGCATGATGTCACTTGGCATGAGTAGAGATTAGAATTGTTCGTCTGTCTGAAATTATGTGCTAGAATAGATGATATGCCTGATATCTCTGTGAAAATCTAGTCTGAAATCATAGCCTTGAGGTTTGAGCCTATACAGTAATTTTTTTTCTGAGAGGCCTCACTGTACTGACACTCTAGAACTTGGTTTGTTTCTCTACAAGGCATGCATTTTAACTGATATGATAAGGCAATTTGTTCTTGATAGCTCTGGCCATATAGCTCACCTGTATAAATAATTTTTCCATTGTTATCCCTTTAAGCCGAGCCTATTCATTGGTAATTACCAAAATGTTGCTTAGCCTATCCATGATGAACTTACCCTAAGTGAGATTGAACTACTGATTTTTCTCAAAAAGAGAGAAAATATCTAAGGTAAGCTCCACTACACTAAGCAAATTGGAAAGGGAAAGAGAAAAAAAAAAAAAAAAAAAAAAAAAGAGAAAGAAAAGGGAAAAGAAAAACATGCGGGTGAAGCATTGTGAATAAATTGGTCAAACATAGGAATTGACTTCCCGAAATTCTGTGGGCAAGTTAGTGGAACAAAACTGATGAGTTAAACTTATCTAAATTGTGTTGTTCTCAGTGTCAATCTCATAGCATTTGAAGCCACTCTCCATACAAATTCCTACCTGTAGCCAGGCCAAATTAAAACCATTGAAAGTCCTTTGATCAGTTAAGTGCATGTGTTTGAATCCTTCAATTTTAAGGATCTTGAGAATATGATCAAGCCTATGGCAGTGTTTCAGCTGTGATGGTTATGTATGTCTGATACCCTAAAAACACAAGAGTGTGAGTGATATAGTTTGTCTTGGTGAGGGATGTTCAGATTACATTCATGATTTTTCAGAGAATTAATGGCATAATCAGAATTCTTGCAGAATTCAGTCAGGCATGACATAATGATTTCTTCAAGTGTTTGGTTGATATTGTGTTGAAACACCGCTGTACATGTTTCTAAGTTTGAATCAGTTTATTGCTGAGGACAGCAATGTTTAAATCTGGGAATTGTTTGATATGCTCCCAGCATATATACTTTTATAGATCAAAAACAGCAGGAAATCAGATCTAAAACTGTGTATAAAAGTGTATATGTGGTGAAATTATTGAATAAAAATTGTCAGACACTCTTTCACTCAGATTCTTCATGTTTACAGGAGGAAAATGACAAATAAAGGAGCTAGAAGAAAAATCAGACAGAAGCCCCACGCTCCAAGCGTAGGAACCCACGCTTGAAGCGTGGGAAAAGACTTCAAGACAGTGAGTCCACGCTTCAAGCGTGGAACTCCACGCTTGAAGCGTGGAGAAGACAAAAAGAGGCAGAAGCTCCACGCTTGGAGCGTGGATCCTGCGCTCCAAGCGTGGGATTGAGATGGACAGCTGTCAGTTGCGAGAAAAGGAGGATTCTCAGGTTATAAAAAGGGCATAAGGCAACCCTAGAAGGCACTTCTGATATTCTGAACAACTGAGGTCATTCGGAGGCGGAAGCTCTGGAGAGAGATCTCTTCTTCTACCTTTCTGTAGTTCTTTTAGTTTATGTTTTCAATTGAATATTGGATTCTAGCCATGATAATGGTTGGCTAGAACCTCTTTGCTGTAGTTAGGGTCACGAACCCTTGTGAACCCCTGATACAATGGATTGAGTTTTTATTGATATATTTATCTTTTGAATTTCGTTCTATTCTGATCGTATTGTTATTGTTATTATTAGATCCGATCAATCTAGTAAGTAATAATAAATCTGAGGATTAGGGCCAACAAGAGGGATCTGAGGTCTTTAATCCAGAAAGGGGATTGAGAATTAACTATATGAACATGATCTATAATTAGACATTTGATTTATATATTAATGTTTTAATTATCGATCTTTATGCTTGATCTCATATAAACCCTTATTTCATTTCTTTTTCAAAAAAAGAACCAAAAACAAGTCTTTTAATTTTACAAATCAAATTCCCACACAATCCTGACATTCGTGTCAAAAACATCTTTGAGAATTTAACTAAAAGGAAGAGTTTTAATTGATTTAGACACACTCTCTGTGGATACGAATTTCATCGATTTATATATTAATATTTAACTTAATCCATGCTTAAGTAAAGAGGCAGGTGTTTATGTTGTGAGAGTAAAGGATCATCGTACCTTGGTGGTACATAGTGTTTTAGTTTATATAGTAGTTGAGATGTGTGCTCATACCTCTTCATTTCGATTTGTCTTTCCCTACAATAAGCACGTCGACAACATATAACAACAAGATCAAAAAATCTTTGTCCTCATACCTCTTCACAAATACGCAGTGGTCGGCTTCTGTCTTTTCAAACTTGTGATCGGTCATGAATGATTCAAATTTCTTGTACCACTGCCGAGGTGCTTTCCTATACGAAGGATAATAATTGAAATTGGTGTTTAGCCCTAAAAAGGAAGGGAAAAAGAAATCTCATGTTACATGACAATTCTAATCTCATATTATAAATATTATAAGTATGTGATCAGACCAGATACGGTAGGGATAGCCCAATACGTATTAAGCCCAAATCACACACGGTTGAGAGTCCTTTGATTGTTTCTGGCCTGGGCCTGATATTGTTGTTGGGGTGAGCTTCAGCTCTCGGTCCTTCGACCTTCACGTTGCATGTAAGAACCCGCACCGCTAATTAAGGTAATTAGTGAATTAATTATGATAATTAGGAAATAATTCCATAATTGACTCTAATAATTATTATGAGGCTTTAATAATTGCAATTAGTGGGTAAGAATGCTGAAAGTCGCTTTTCGGAAGAAAAGCGCAGATACCGGTTCTGCTACTCGGTATAAATGCGTACTGGAAAAGTATCCCGGAAAATTATAACGAATGCATGATAATTACTAGAATATTATGTAGGACTTGTAAAACAAGTTTCAAGTCAAAATAACGTAACCTAATGCCAGAACTGATACTGGCTATGGAAAAGCGCGTACCGGAAAGGTGCTCCGAAAAAAAAAAAAAAAATATGACAAATCTTAGAAAAATGTGTAGGTCTAGATTCCAAAGTTTGAGATCAAGATCTTTTACTGTGCTATTAAGGCTAATACTGCGCGTGTGTGGCCTTGTGCCTATAAATAGACTCATTAAGGGCACAAAACCCTAGGCACATTCAATCTATACGTGGGAGGCTGCTGCATGAAGGTGTGAGGCACTATTCCATTGCCTTCCTCACCTTTCTTGAGGCCAAGTCTTCCCCTTTTTGCTTGGTTTCTTCCCTTTCCTCTTCATAAACACTTGTGATCATCCTTGTGAGAGTGTAAGGAGTGTTCTTGGCTGTGTTTCAGCTGCTGTGTGTGAGGTTAGTGGGCTGAGTTGGTGAGTTTGAGTGACTTGAACCTTTGGCTTGGCATTGGTGGTGCCAATGAGCCATCTTGTGGTGCAAGAACCCACCTTGGTGTTGTCATTTTCGTGCTCCTACTTAGGCTGAGTTTGAAGTGTCTTGGGAGAGCTCCAAGAGCACACCTTGCTCTGTTTTGAGCTTTGGTAAGTTCCCTCACCTTTGATCTTAAGTTTTGATGCTTAAAGTTGATATCTTGGCCATGTTTAATGAGTAAACAAGAGGGTATAATGTATATGAACCTAAAATGGATTAAAGATGCATGCTTTAACGTGTACATGTGTTAAAAGTTGGATCTTTGCCACGATTATATTCACGAAATGCAGAAACTGCATTCTGTCGTGAGATATCCGGATATTTGATTACTTAATATCCGGATATCAATATGCCTGTATGTATCCGGATATTGATATCCGGATATCATATATAATAATAAGGATATGGCATATCCAAGATATGTCCAGTGTGATATCCGGATATGTCCTGTTACTCATGATATCCGGATATCCTGGGTTTGCGCAGACAGTAGCTGTAAACACACTGTATGAACAGTAAGCTATTAGGTGTGTGAGGACCCAAGATTAAGGAAGTTGAACTTCTGTAATTAATGAACTAAGTCAGAATCATATGATTTAGGGCTTATGGCTTTGATGGAAGCCTTAAGACGTAAAACGTAAAGGAAAGGCGTAGTCTTTAAGTTGAATGCTTGTTGTGCATAAATATTGATGTATTATTGGTCCATATCAGATTGTGATACTGCTGTTTTAGGACTTGTGAGTGGTTGGACTCTTGGCTTGGATAACTAGCTTGCAAGGTAAGCTTTCGTGTCCTCGGTTTAGCCATTTTGTTGTTCCACCATGTCCCATGGGGATGGGTTTATGCATGCTGTGTTACATGCTTTAATGTTTTGGAAATGCTGTTGAGCTATTTATATGCAATGTGCTTTTATGAGATGCATGTGGTGTCCACCTATACGGTAAGCCTGAGTATGTAGTACATACAAGATGGTGAGGCTGTGGTGAGGTACGATAGTGTGTTAGCGTCCATGTACTCATGTAGGTATAGACGTATTCCTACATTTCTCTGGCCAGTAGATTTGATAAACACACATGGCATGATTAATTGCTGCATCGCATGTGTTTTGGAACTTATATTGTAAATGATGTTTTTGAACTTATATTACACATGTAAGTGAGCTTGGGGTGGAAACTCCTTGAGGACCCCTTGTCTTACTGAGATTTCTTGTTAGAGATCTCACCCCACGTTTGGGGACGCTTATTTCAGGATCAGGTAATGTTGAGGGCTCAGGCCACGGCAGAGGACCTGGAGCTGAGTTGATATGATGATATGCTGACTGCTGTTATGTTTTTCCGCTTCATTTATATTATTATTGTTGAGACTGTTGATTGGGCATTGTTGCCTTATTTGGTGAGCATGGGGTTTGTCCATGCCACTTGGTTGTTCTTGTCTTTTAATTTAATGTTGTAATTAAAGTATCAGGATTTTGACCCAGGCTGCGTGTTGTAGTCCTGTGGTTTTAGATACTCACTTACGATTTATTTGAGGTATTCCAGTTAGTTGTCTTGCAATTTACATACAGGCATTATTTTATGAAATTGATTAAGTAATCAAGTTGGCTAAGGTTAATGACGTCATAATTGAATTAAAGAAAAAGTTATTCCGCATTTTAATTAAGCGTGGCTTAATACGATAGTATGTTAACAATCCGGGTTAACACGGGCTGTTACATTTTATGGTATCAGAGCACTTTCTAGGGAAAAGCCTGTATGTATTGCAATAACTTAGGATGTGTCGTTGCGTGTCTACTTTGCGTTCTCTCTGATTGGTGTGTGTTATGACAATGCATATGTGACCACATGGCGTGGGCCTGATTGGTGTGTGTTATGACATGGCATATGTGACCACTTTGTGTAACTTGTGCAGAGTCATGGTGCCACCAAGGAGGAACACGAGTACGAGCGAGGATCAATCGGATCCTATCCTGGCTGCATTGGCTGAAATGCAGGCGGCCCTACTACCCGACCAGGAAGCCACGAGGCTGGCAAATCAGGCGATGCTGGACGCTATTCGAGATGCGAACCAGCGAGCCACGGCAGAGGTTCTGGAGGAGAACCGGATGGCCAACATGACTATGATGAGGGTCATGTTCGAGGAGTTGAGGGCTGGTCCTGCTGTTGGCCAGTGTCCTCCACCACCTCCACCGCCGCCACCGCCTCCACCTCCGCCTAGTCAACAGGAGGACACCCAGAGTCAGATGGGTGAGGGCAGTCACTTGACGGGGGCTATGCAGACTATCCCCGTATTTGCTGAGGATCGTGACGAGATCGATCGCCGGCTGAATGCTTTTCGCAAGCATAAGCCACCTTCTTTCGACGGATCATATGATCCCATTGCTGCTGCCAGATGGCTACAGGCTCTGGATAAGATTTTCCGGATCATGCAATGCACGGATCCGCAGAAGCTGTTGTTCGTCACTTACATGCTGGAGGGCGAGGCCCATGAGTGGTGGACCAATCTTTCTCATGTCTACGAGATGCAGGGCCATGTGATGACGTGGCCATTCTTCGGGGAGAGCTTTCTGGGTCAGTACTTCCCTTATGACTCACAGGAGAGGAAGCAGGGGGAGTTTGACCGGTTGGTGCAGGGCTCGTTGTCTGTGGACGAGTACCTGGCCAAGTTTAATGAGCTGGTGAAGTTTTCACACTTCAGGATGGCGAGGCCTACTCCTACATTCTTGGCTGCTAAGTTCCGGAGGGGACTTAATGAGGACATTGTCGGACATCTTGCTGGTTCCGCTTCGAGAGACTTCGGGGCGTTGGTACAGCAGTGCCGAGACATTGAGGACTACTGTCGGGCGAGTCAGGCCAAGAAGGCCAAGATTGAGGTACCACAGGGTACTGGCGGTTCCACTACTTGGAAGAACCGAAATTTTGCAAACAAGGGCAAGGGCAAACAGTTGGCGGCTAAGCAAGCGCCGAACCAGTTTAGAAAGACTGCTGCTCAGGGGAACGCAGCGAGACCTCCTGCTCCTAGATGCTCGGGGTGCGGGAAGTCACACTTTGGGCCGTGTTCTACCGGTCAGCTGATATGCTTCCAGTGTGGCAAGGAGGGCCACTATTCCAGAGATTGCCCGACGGCGAGAGTTGCTGCAGTGCAGACTGTGCCATTGCAGATGGTTCCTACTGGGGCACCAGCAGTGCCACCTACCACGGGGCGTGTGTATACGTTGGATCGTCAGCAGTCGGACAGAGCTCCGAACCTGGTCAGAGGTACTGTTACCATTGGTGGTTCAACTATTGATGTGCTGTTTGATTCCGGGGCAACGCACTCTTTTGTTGCTACCCCTATTGCTGTGGGGCTTGAGTTGCCCAGTGATGTGCTTTCTCCACCGATGCGGGTGACCACCGCCACCGGAGAAAAATGTTTGACCTCCACTGTTCATCGCGATGTAGCGTTTCAGTGGGATGGCTGTGACTTCTCGGTAGATCTGATAGGATTGCCGATGGCCAACCTTGAGATTATTCTGGGAATGGATTGGTTGTCCAGAAACTGTGCAATGATTGATTGTTGTGCCATGAAAGTGGTGATGTCTCCGGGTGGGTCCACAGCCAGTTCCTCACCGTTCATTTCAGTCCTGCAGGCGAGGAGGGCCTTGAGAGCAGGGGCATTTGGCTATGTCATGTTGGGAGGTTTGGTGAGTGGGACACAGGAGGATCTCACTGGCATTCCTGTGGTGAGGGAATTCCTCGAGGTGTTTCCTGAGGAGATTCCTGAGTTTCCACCGCAGAGGGAGATAGAGTTCTCCATCGACTTATTGCCTGGTGTGGGGCCTATATCGTTGGCTCCATACCGGATGTCGCCACCAGAGTTGGCGGAGCTGAAGAAGCATATTGAGGAGCTTTCAGCGAAAAATTTTATTCGGCCGAGTGTGTCTCCCTGGGGAGCACCGGTCATTTTTGTGAAAAAGAAAGATGGGACCATGCGGTTGTGCACCGACTACAGACAGTTGAACAAGGTGACAATCAAGAACAAGTACCCTCTTCCACGCATTGATGACTTGCTGGATCAGCTCAGGGGTGCTTGCGTGTATTCCAAGATTGATCTCTGGTCCGGTTACCATCAGATACGGGTAAAGCCGGAGGATGTCCCAAAGACAGCGTTTTGCTCGAGGTACGGGCACTACGAGTACTTGGTGATCCCGTTTGGACTCACCAATGCATCCGCAGTGTTCATGGACTACATGAACAGGATCTTCCAGCCGTACCTGGATCAGTTTGTGATCGTCTTCATTGACGACATTTTGATTTACTCTAAGACGGAGGAGGAGCATATTGAGCACTTGAAGATTGTTTTGCAAGTGCTAAAAGAGAAAAAGCTATATGCTAAACCGTCGAAATACGAGTTTTGGCTCAAGGCGGTGAAATTTCTGGGTCATGTGATTTCTGCTAATGGAGTTGCATTTGATCCTAACAAGATTGAGGCCGTGATGGACTGGGAGAGGCCCAAGACGGTTACAGAAGTGAGAAGCTTCTTGGGTTTGGCAGGCTACTATAGGAGGTTCATAGAAGGATTCTCCAAGATGGTGCTACCGATGACTCGCCTTACCCGAAAGGAGACTCCATTCGTGTGGACACATGAGTGTGAGGAGTGTTTCCAGGAGTTGAAGGAGAGACTGACTACTGCTCCAGTGTTAGTTCTTCCTGATCCTGCGGAACAGTTCGAGTTATACTGCGATGCCTCTGGTAAAGGACTAGGCTGTGTGCTGATGCAGAAAGGGAAAGCGGTTGCTTACGCTTCAAGACAGTTGAAACCTCATGAGGAGAACTACCCGACTCACGACTTGGAGTTGGCTGGCAGCCATTGTTTTTGCTTTCAAGATTTGGAGGCATTATCTGTTTGGCATGAAGTTTGCTGTATTCAGTGATCACAAGAGCCTGAAGTATCTGTTTAACCAGAAGGAGTTGAACATGAGACAGCGAAGATGGATGGAGTTCTTGAAGGACTACGACTTTGAGTTGAGGTACCATCCTGGCAAGGCCAATGTGGTAGGCGATGCTTTGAGTCGGAAATCCGTGAGCTTATCCAGCTTGATGATGAGGGACTACGAGGTGATCGAGAAATTCAGAGACTTGAGAGTGAACTCCTTGTTTGGGGGCGCACTGCTCGAAATGGAAACAGCGGAAGTGATTAATGAGCTGATGGAAAAGATCAAAGAGGCGCAAGTGCAAAGAGAATGCCTTGATTATGTGAAGAACCAGGACGGTGTGTCTTGGAACGAGGATGGGTTGCTGCTGTTCCAGAAGAGGATTGTTATTCCTCGAGGGCCATTGACCGAAGAGGTTATGGCAGAGGCTCATAAGGGCCGGTTTACTATCCACCCTGGTGCCACGAAAATGTACCAGGACTTAAAGAGAAATTTTTGGTGGCCGGGCATGAAGAAGGACATAGCGGTCTACGTGTCCAAATGCCTTATATGTCAGAAAGTAAAGATTGAGCACCAGAAACCGTCTGGTAAACTTCAACCTCTTGAAATTCCACAGTGGAAGTGGGAGAGTATTTCCATGGACTTCGTGGTGGGATTGCCTAAAACTCAGGCTGGTTGTGACTCTATTTGGGTCATAGTGGACAGATTGACCAAGTCTGCCCATTTTCTTCCAGTGAAGGTGAGCTTCACTACAGAGCAGTTGGCCAAGCTATATGTCCGCGAGATTGTGAGGCTTCACGGGGTGCCCGAGAGTATCATCAGTGATAGGGACCCGAAGTTCACATCTCGGTTCTGGGAGGCGCTGCAGGAGGCTTTTGGTACGCAGTTGAGATTGAGTACCGCCTATCACCCTCAGACTGAGCGGACCATCCAGACATTGGAGGACATGTTGAGAGCTTGCACGTTGGAGCAGGGTTCTGCATGGGATAGGTACCTTCCGTTGGTAGAATTTTCGTACAACAACAGTTTTCATGCTAGTCTGGGCATGGCACCCTACGAGGCGCTGTATGGTAGGAGGTTTCGGACTCCTACCTGCTGGTCTGAGGTTGGAGATAAAGAGCTATTTGGCTTGGACTTTGTCCAAGATACTACCCTACAGATCCAGATGATCAGGGAAAAGTTGAAGCAGGCGCAGAATCGCCAGAAAAGCTACTATGATGTCAAGCATCGACCACTGGAGTTCAGGGAGGGTGAGCACGTGTTTGTGAAACTTTCACCTGTCACCGGTGTTGGACGGGCACTCGGAGTGAGGAAGTTGAGCCCTCGATTCATTGGGCCCTACCAGATCCTTGGTAGAGTAGGACCAGTTGCCTATCGACTCGCCTTACCTCCGAACCTAGCCAACATCCACGACGTGTTTCACGTGTCTCAGCTTCGGAAGTACATAGCAGACCCTTCGCACGTGGTGCAGCCGGATGATGTGGAGGTTCGGGAGAACCTAAAGACTCCCGTCGGACCACTCAAGATTCTCGATCGAGGCGAGAAACAGCTTAGAAGCAAGATCATTCCGATGGTCAAGGTGCAGTGGACTGGGCGTAGTCCCGAGGAGTGCACGTGGGAGCGAGAGGATGAGCTTCTCCGACAGTATCCCGACTTTCGAGACATGTATGTTTCTGATTTTGAGGACAAAATCCTTAAAAAGGTGGGGTGAATGTAAGAACCCGCACCGGTAATTAAAGTAATTAGTGAATTAATTATGATAATTAGGAAATAATTCCATAATTGACCTTAATAATTATTATGAGGCTTTAATAATTACAATTAGTGGGTAAGAATGCTGAAAGTCGCTTTTCGGAAGAAAAGCGCAGATACCGGTTCTGCTACTCGGTATAAATGCGTACCGGAAAAGTATCCCGAAAAAATATAACGAATGCATGATAATTACTAGAATATTATGTAGGACTTGTAAAACAAGTTTCAAGTCAAAATAACGTAATCTGATGCCAGAACTGATACTGGCTATGGAAAAGCGCGTACCGGAAAGGTGCTCCGAAAAATAAAATAAAAATATGAAAAATCTTAGAAAAATGCGTCGGTCTAGATTCCAAAGTTTGGGATCAATATCTTTTACTTTGCTATTAAGGCTAATACTGCGCGGTTAGTGGCTTGTGCCTATAAATAGACCCATTAAGGGAACAAAACCCTAGGCACATTCATTCTATACGTGGGAGGCTGCTGCATGAAGGTGTGAGGCACTATTCCATTGCCTTCCTCACCTTTCTTGAGGCCAAGTCTTCCCCTTTTGCTTGGTTTCTTCCCTTTCCTCTTCATAAACACTTGTGATCATCCTTGTGAGAGTGTAAGGAGTGTTCTTGGCTGTGTTTCAGCTGCTGTGTGTGAGGTTAGTGGGCTGAGTTGGTGAGTTTGAGTGACTTGAACCTTTGGCTTGGCATTGGTGGTGCCAAGGAGCCATCTTGTGGTGCAAGAACTCACCTTTGTGTTGTCATTTTCGTGCTCCTACTTAGGCTGAGTTTGAAGTGTCTTGGGAGAGCTCCAAGAGCACACCTTGCTCTGTTTTGAGTTTTGGTAAGTTCCCTCACCTTTGATCTTAAGTTTTGATGCTTAAAGTTGATGTCTTGGCCATGTTTAATGAGTAAACAAGAGGGTATAATGTATATGAACCTAAAATGGATTAAAGATGCATGCTTTAACGTGTACATGTGTTAAAAGTTGGATCTTTGGGTTAGATATTTACGAAATGCAGAAACTGTATTCTGTCGTGAGATATCCGGATATTTGTCGAACAGATATCCGGATATCAGTATCCTCCGGATATTGATATCCGGATATGGGATCTGGGTATCCGGATATGGAATATCCGGATATGTCCAGTGTGATATCCGGATATGTCCCTTCTGATATCCGGATATCCTGGGTTCTCACAGAACAGTATCCGTGTTGTGTGAACAGTAAGCTAGTGGGTGTGTGTGGACCCAAGTTTAAGGAAGTTGAACTTCTGTAATTAATGAACTAAGTCTGAATCACATGATTAAGGGCTTATGGCTTTGTTGGAAGCCTTAAGACGTAAAACGTAAAGGAAAGGCGTAGTCTTTAAGTTGTATGCTTGTGGTGCATATATATTGATGTATTATTGGTCCATATCAGATTGTGATACTGCTGTTTGTGGACTTGTGAGTGGTTGGACTCTTGGCTTGGATAGCTAGCTTGCAAGGTAAGCTTTCGTGTCCTCGGTTTAGCCATTTTGTTGTTCCACCATGTCCCATGGGGATGGGTTTATGCATGCTGTGTTACATGCTTTAATATTTTGGAAATGCTGTTGAGCTATTTATGTGCAATGTGCTTTTATGAGATGCATGTGGTGTCCACCTATACGGTAAGCCTGAGTATGTAGTACATACAAGATGGTGAGGCTGTGGGTGAGGTACAGGTAGTGTCCTGGTACTCATGTAGGTATAGACGTATTCCTACATTTCTCTGGCCAGTAGATTTGATAAACACACATGGCATGATTAATTGCTGCATCGCATAGTTTTGGAACTTATATTGTAAATACTGTTTTTAGAACTTATATTACACATGTAAGTGAGCTTGGGGTGGAGACTCCTTGAGGACCCCTTGTCTTACTGAGATTTCTTGTTAGAGATCTCACCCCACGTTTGGGGACGCTTATTTCAGGATCAGGTAATGTTGAGGGCTCAGGTGGCAGGAGGCCCGAGCTGAGTTGAAATTATGATATGCTGTTCTGCTGGATTGACTGCTGTTATGTTTTCCGCCTTGTTTGAGTTATATGTCGAGACTGTTGATTGGGCATTGTTGCCTTATTTGGTGAGCATGGGGTTTGTCCATGCCACATGGTTTGACTATTGTTCTTTAGTTTGCTGTTGTAATTAAAGTATCAGGATTTTGACCCAGGCTACGTGTTGTAGTCCTGTGGCCTTAGATACTCACTCATTATTATATATGAGGTATTCCAGTTAGATGTCTTGCAATTTACATACAGGCAGTATTTTATGAAATTGATTAAGTAATCAAGTTGGCTAAGGTTAATGACGTCATAATTGAATTAAAGAAAAAGTTATTCCGCATTTTAATTAAGCGTGGCTTAATACGATAGTGTGTTAACAATCCGGGTTAACACGGGCTGTTACAATGTAAGACATGCCAAGTGAAGTAAATTACAACCAAATGAAATAATAATAAAGTTTAGGGGTCAAAATATAAATATGAGAAAGTATAGGGACTAATTAGCAAAAAGCAAAATTAAGGCCTAAGCTTGAGTTTAATAGTTTAATTAAATTCTTTAGAGAATTTTAAAGACTATAAGTGGTCTTGAATTGATCTAATTATATTTAGATTAAATTATAAAATTAAATCAAGTTTTAGTAAATTATAAACCAATGACATAAAAGATTACATGGAAAGTAATAACAAGTAAGCAAAAGTAGAGTTGTTGACTAGTTAAGGGTGTTTTCATTAGAATTGGTAAATACCTTGTCTTTGGTGTATGTCCAGCCGAGATATATATATATATATATATATATATATATATATATATATATATATATATATATATATATATATATATATATATATATGGGGCAGGATATTCTTATACTGGTGTAAGAGTTAGAAGTCTTACACTCAATCTTGACCATTGATCCACTTGTATCCAATGGCTCACATTACTAAAAAATTAAAGCCTTTAGATATAAGTGGGATCAACAGACAAGATTAAGACTTAAGAGTGTAACTTATACTAGTGTAAAATGATCCTGACTATATATATATATATATATATATATATATATATATATATAGATATATATATATATAGGGAAATATTTTTCTTTATGTTGATGGAGATAAGATATTTCATGTTGGTGAAACAAAATAATAAAAGGGACCCACAAATGATTAGAGAGAAAAAAAAAGTGGGACCCACTTTTATTATGTGTGTGTGTAAGAAAATGGATTATCTCATGTTTTGAATGAGATAAATATAACCCATATATATATATATATGGGGGGCAGGATCATCTTACACTGGTGTAAGAGTTAGAAGTCTTATACTAAATCTTAACCATTGATTTTCTACATTTAACGGTTAAGATTTATTAGGTGTAACTCATTAGTTAAATTTTTTTTTGGTATAATCATTAATTAATTTTTAATTCCCAATAAATCTCAACCATTAGATGCACAAAAATCAACGATTAAAATTTAGTGTAAGATTTATTAATCTTAGTAAGTTAATCCTATCCCTGTATATATATAGTTGGACCAATCATATTAATTAGTAAAGAATGACTAGTCAAAAAGTTAGAATAAAGTCAGTTAAGTTGCCTTGATGTTTTAATTTCTACATGGAGTGAATTGTTGTCTGCATGTTGCCGTGGATGTTGGTGTTAAAGTCTTTGAAGGAATATAAATGACCAATAGGAAACTAGTTTGTCAAGTCAAGGTAGTTGAAAAATTAAAAGACTAGTTAATTGTCTTTTTCCTACATGATTTGATGAAGTTGTCTTCTTTCTTCATGAAGTACACGACAGTTCCTTGTTTTTGTTCCTTGTGTGGGCTGATTTCTTGTAGATTAAATTGAGAAATGTTATTGGTTGTGAACTTTAAAAGTCAACAAAGATAGGAAAAGCTATGAAAGTGTTACCTAAGTTACTTGATGACTAACATAAATTAAGTTGCTCTTGTAATTATAATTTGTATTCTCTTCACAAATCCTTGCATAGAAAGATGTTTGCGGTGGACAACATCTAAAATAAATTGGAAGACTATTTCATCCTCCTCTGCTTCCAACCTTAAAAAATATGGAAGAGTTCAATAGCATGGAATTAGTATGGCGAGTCTGAGGTGAAATAGGTTGAGAAGCAAATATAATATTAGCCCATCCTTTTGATAGGGTTATAATTTTGCTTTTTACTATAAAGATATGCTTTGGTTGTTTTACTTTTGAATGTACGAAATGCCAAGAGTGGATTATACATTCTCTTGGGGTGTTGTCTGTGTCATTGATTAGGATCTCCTCTAATCAATCATTCTTAACATTATTATTCAACAACTAATTTTCAGTTTACGTGTGACAAAGTTTTTTTTTTAATATTTTAATTGGTTCATCGCTTCGCGACTAGTCCAATTCGAAGAGGTCCCGAGCTTAAGGATTGATTTAAACCCTCTCAAAGACAAATCTGGGAAGGACCGAACACATACTCTCACCCCTACCTGCTCAATTTTCTAGCGCCAACTGAACTACCACAATTTGGTTGCATGTGACAAAGTTGTATGGCATTTTAGCATGCCCTTTTGAACAAGTCTACAAGGAATACAAATTGGAGGGAAACAAATTTTAATCTGAGAGGCTCCATTTGAGATGGAATTTCACTTTGCAAATATGTATGCTTAAATAATTCCATCATTTCACAATTAATAATAACATTGTTCGCAAAATTCCAATAATTAAGTATGTGAAAATTCATAATCAGGGGTAGATGCTTATTTACGGTTTCCTTAATTAATACAGTAGAAGAAAAATGAAAATACTGCATATATAATATATAAATAACATCTTATTTATATAAAATTCCAACTAATATATTTAGGATTAACAATGAAAATGCTGCATATATACTATATATAAATCACATCTTATTAATATAAAATTCCAACTAATATATTTAGGATTAACAATGAAAATGCTGCATATATATATATATATATATATATATATATATATATATATATAAAACCACTCCCCATCAAATTTCACTTTTACATTACAAACAAGCATATATATCACCGGTTTGCACTCTTGACAACGTTGCATATATACTATAGATAATCACAGCTTATTACTACACAATTCCAAACAACATACAGAAGTCCAAAATGTATATGACATTTCAAGACTAAAACAAGCACGAAGAAAAAATGGGGAGCTGTTGAAACAAACTGAAAGAGTTCTTAAAGAAGAAAGGCAAAAAGTCCACCCATCACTGCATGATTACTGAGTCCAACTGCATGATTATTGACGCTGTTCTCATGGTAGTCCCATGGAAGACCTTCTTGAGCAGCAACACCCACAACTAAAACAATTAAAAAAGCTGCGAACAATGTGAATTTGATTGGTGAAGCCATACTTGAAACGACCTGAATTTAATTGGTTTTAATGTATAGATTTCTTCAACTGCTTCTGGCTTGAATGTAGTTGGTTTAGGTGGGTTATATAGTAGCATAGAGCTTGTGGACATTTTTTACAATAATAAGCATATCCATGGCTAGATATGTTGTAATTATTGAATGAAACTTTTGAACCTTATTTTAACAGATAAAATATTATTGACCAACCAAGAAGAAAAAAAACTACGTACAATGCATCATTTGCATGCGTGTTTGGACAAATTTTTCTATACAAAAATTGATTGAAAGTTATGTACCAAAATAAACTAATCCAGCTAACGATTCGATATTCAATGTTTAATATTTTAATAAACATCCTAGTTGGTGAAAAAATGTAAATTGCATGCAACACCTTTTTCCTAGCAACTTATCATGCCTGAAGCTTTGAAAGTTGTACGTAGAATGGTAATGATAATACGAAAACTTTTGTGGGTCAACTACATCATCAAAAAGATCAACAAAATATGTTCCACCGACACGACACTCCGACACGTTAATTCTAAAAAATGTTAAATTTTGACACGTTAGGACACGTTTTGATATTAAATAATACAGAAAAATGTCTGTCATTTTAAATGATACAACTTTGTGCCATTTTAGATCCTAACCGTTGATTTTTGTCAATCAATAATTAAGACTTATTGGGTCAAATTTATTAATTAATTAATAATTTGCAATAAAATTCAATAAATCATAACCGTTGATTGATGAAAATCAACGTTTAAGATCTAAAATGATACTAAATTATATAATTTAAAAGGACAAATGTTCTTCTCTAAAAAATATTTTAAATTTATGTAGTGTATATTATATTTAATATTCAATAATTTAACAAAAAATGAAGCTAAACTTATAATACCCATCAATTTTGCAAAGAAACATAAAAATGCTTTGCAACACAACTTTTGAACCCTTTTTGATGGGGTGTATCAGGAAGTGTGAGATACAACGCGTCAGATTTTTTGAAGTGTCAATACATCACATATAAGTGGCCCGTTTCAAGATCTAAAAATGCAAAATTTAGACTCAAATAAATTACTGTAAACGACCTCTTACCAGTACTTGCCGGCAACAAATATGCAAATAACCCTCCTTCAAAATAAATAAAATAAAATAAAATCCTTCTCTAGTATATAACAGTTATTGAGAAGTTTAATATCTTCTAGAGAAAAAATGTTGATTTTCTTTTAGGTCATCTCCAAGACATGGCCTCTAAGTTTAATTAAATCCATGAAAAAAAAATAAAAAATAAAAGGTTTTATGTTTATTATGTTGTAGGAAAAGTGATTGTATAATGTTATAGAGATTCGTTTTGCGTGCCATATTTTTTTCTTTTTTTGTTTTAAAATATGTGGACCCCACAAAATGTTGTGTTTGTAGGAAAGTTTGTTGTGTTATGTTAAAGGATAAAATGAAAACTCAAAAATAAAACCTAGTAAAAGTAAAAACTTGGCAAAAGCAAACACGTTTCCTGAAAATATTTTATTTGCCAATATTTTGTAAGGAATTACCGGCGTTGTTTAGGGATGTGACAACTATATCATCATTAGACTTGACTTCTTGAGCAATAGCAAAAGCTCCATCATCCCGTGAATCTGATAAAGAAGAGATTAGAAATGATATAATTTCCTTATGAACCAAAAATACAAAACAAGACATCCGTACCCTTATTTCATTAAATGCTAAGGGCATGTTTGGTGCATAGTATAGGATAAAGCCTGATAGTATAAGACCTGACAATATAAGGCCTAATTGAATTTTTATACTATACAGTGTTTGGTACATTATTATATAAAATAATATATTATATAAGATAATATCATCTAGTATTTAGTAATACACTGTATAATACTATATAGGATAAAAGTAAATATATTTTTATAAAAATAACTTTTAATAAAGATTTTATATAATTCTACAAAAAATGTTATATGATATTAATTTTTATAAAGATCTTTTGAGCGGTGTGTCCAAAAAATAAATTAATTTTTTAAAAAATAAAAATATTCAATATTTTAAAATTTAATATATTGAAATTTTAAATTTTATTTTAATATATTAATATTAAAATAATATATTAATTTTTGAGAATTGCACTAGTCAACGATTTTAATACATTAATCTCTTATCAGGCCTAATTCATCCCCCTTAGGCCGGATTGAGTTATACATCGTTTTGATGTATTAAGGGATGTTGCTGTATAAGCTTATACTATACGATGGTTACACCAAACAATTAAAAATATCTTAACGTATAGTATAAGCTTATACTATCATGCCTTATACGTCACACCAAACAAGCCCTAAATCTAGAGGAGAATGTGTACATGGACCAACCAATGGGATTCAAAGAAGAAAAAAAAAGAGAGCACATGACGTTGAAACTTGAAAATTTCAATAAATGAACTTAAACAAGCTTTAAGTCAACGGCAGTTGAAGTTTAATGATATTGTTGTTTCCTTTGAATTTAAAGGAAATGTTGTTGATCAGTGTATATATCTAAAGGTCAGTGGGAGCAAATTTATATTACTAATTTGGTATGTTCATGACATCTTGCTTGCAACTAATGATCTTGTTCTTTAAATGTGGCTAAGAAGTTTCTCCCTATTAACTTTGAAATGAAAGATATGTGTGAGACAGCATTTATGATAGGGATAAAAACATTATGTGAAATCATAAGGATCGTTTAGTTTGTCTCATAAAACATATATTAATAAGGTTCTGGGGAGATTCGAAATGGAATATTGCTCATAAACTTCAGTTCAAATTCAAAAAGGAGACAACTTGGTTTCGTGCAATGTCGTAAGAACAAATTAGAACAAATTGAAATGAAAGCAATTTCATATGCATTGTTTGTTGGCAGTTTCATGTAAACTCAGACTTGTATATTACTAGATACTAGTTTTGCAGTGCCAATGTTGAAAAGATACCAAAGTAGTATTGGTTTAGGTCATTTGAAAACTGCAAAGAAAGTACTAAGATGTTTAAAAGAAGCTAAATATAAAATGCTTACTTTTATGAGGATTGATACTCTTGAAATGATAGTGTACTTAGTATAATGCCCCAATTTACAATCGGTTTGTTGACGCACATATGGTACAAAAGCGCATTATAAATGAATTTTTAAGCCGAAGACTTAATCCAAAGTATCACAATTACCGGGGGTAATTAGGTGACTTAACTTTTTATTCTCTTTTTTTTTTTACCATATGTATTTCCCTACATATCTGAATTTCCATATTTATTTTAAACCATACAGTCCCATACTATACAAAATTCTTACTTCTTCTTCCGGTGACCATAATTAACGATCAAAGACTATCCAAATATGATAACTTGTACCATTCTGGATAGTGCCTCACGAACAACATAATAGCTGTAAATTCGACTAACCAAGAATAAAATCCCATATCTTGCTTAATCCTGAAACTTAGAAAAGTATAGAGAGATATAACAATCTATACCAATAGATCTAGAATCCATCCATGTATTCATACAGAATTTGGCTCTGTGCCACTTCTCTCATACTTAAATTTAATAGAAAAATAGACTTACACAAAACAGAACCAAAAACAGATAACTGAATACATCATAAACATGTACATCTCAGAACATATACAAACATCACTCAGATACAGACACCAGACTATACATATGCATGATCATACATCATGCTACAAAATATTTGTACAATCATCCAAAATATAATATCAAATGTCCTACGCAGCTGAGACACCTAGTCATATGCAGGCCCCTTGCCCTTAGAGGGCTCTCTTGTTATTGCTGGAACACCTAAAACATGTCCTCAAATGTGGTGAGTGTAACAGCCCATTGTAAACCGGTATTGTTAACATTAATTATGATATTAAGCGCAGTTACAATCACATCAATTCATTTATAAAAATGCGAGTAAACTTTTTCTGTTTATTACGCGAGCATTTAAAACTGTAAAAAGCGTAATAAATAAAAGTTGTGACTGTAACTGTAAACTCTTCGCGGAATAATTATTTAAACTACTTTTACATCATGTATTACTTATCACAAGTCACTAAGGGGTTCCCATAAATCCACTTAGCTAAATTCTCACTTTTACTTTTTCTACCTATCCAAACATGGTTCGGTCTTTAATTTTCTGCGGACAAACCGCATAGCGCAAACGTCTCATCTTTTGATATGTTATTCTACACTTAATTACCTTTCTAGGAAGCTATCACACGAGTTATAAACTTCTCGTTTGCTCCGGATATCGCCGTTTGAAGATGGACAAGCAATTCTGCCAGACAACCCCAAACAGCTCCAAACATCCTTCACTCAATCAAAATTTCTGGAAGATTCACTTAACCAATTTCTCTCATATTTTTATACAAGAAACTATACACCTCAATATTCAATTTGATATATCATACACCTAATTTGAGCAAGAAAAGAAGCGGGAATAATTTTCCCAAACTCGGTCCAGAACTGCCACATGTGCAGT
>JAVKPL010006331.1:0-25955 GCA_032173675.1 Gastrolobium villosum
CCACAAGAAACTTGTAGGTAATCCAATGTATTGTTTTTTACTTTAGTTTGTGTTTCCTTTTCTACCCGTTTTTTACGTTAGGCAATCTCAATCCAAGTCTTTTGTGGTTAGAAGACGGGTCAAAGGGTAAAAAGGGAGAAAAATCTCCGTTTACCATGTCTAATGCTAAGACAAAGGTATGGATAATGATTTCAAACGAAGAATGATCATGTGACCTGTTTAGAAGCAACTTAAGAAAAAGAAAACAAAAAGAAAACAAATGGGGTTAATGGGTTCTACATCTAATTTTTTTTAAAAGCAATCTTTACAATATGAGATTTCTTGAAATATAAAATCATATTTTCTTGTTCTTTTTTTTTTTTTTTTTTTTTTGAGGTAAATAGTCATTAATTCAAATTCAATTTTCCATTTTTTTTGTCACCATTGAGTCATTGTCTATTGACTCTAATGTCGTCTCCTTTTGTTCTAAAGTCCAAGCCTCTAGTCCAATGGGGAGGTTATCCTTCAACTTCTTATTCCTTTGAACTTTCTCATCTCTTTGTGTTCCAAATTTCTCAAACCCCCTTTGCATTCATTCTTAAGTACCCTTTGTTCCCATTTTCACTTCCACACTTAAAAAAGTTCAAACCTTTATTCAGCAGCATCACTTCCCATTTTAAAAGCATTCACTTCCCATTTTAAAAGCATTTCTTTTTTATTTTTTCTCTCTGCAAATTCAGAGATTTCAGAGTGATTTTGAATCTGGGTGTGTTTAAATTTTCCAGCTGAAACCAAAAGATTCCTCTTTTATAGAAATTGCCATAGCATAAGGCTAAGGTAGCAAGAAAAATGGGTGCAAAGTATAAATTTGAGATAACCGGCAATATCAGGACGGTAGCTGTAATATTCCTCTGCGTGGTGGTTACTATTGTTCTCATACTCCATCAATATGCAAAATGGTTGAGGTTGCGCATTGAGCAAAGCACTGCTCCTCAACCACGCAACCGCCGCCGCTTTGTCTTTGCCCCTGGTCAAGATCCAGTTAGCTATGGCACTAACCGAATTGGTCTTGACCCTGCAGTTCTTAGGTCCTTGCCTGTGTTGGTGTTCCAACAAGAGGACTTCAAAGATGGTTTGGAATGTGCAGTTTGTCTCTCCGAGGTTGTTCAAGGTGAAAAGGCTAGGCTTTTACCAAAATGCAATCATGGGTTTCATGTGGATTGCATAGATATGTGGTTCCGATCCCATTCTACTTGCCCTCTTTGTAGGAACCTTGTTGACTCCGAATCCTCTAATAGTGAACCATTAGAGGCAGAAAATTCAGCTACAATGAGTGACTTAGAGTCTTCAAATTTTCCCACAAATGTGTTAGTTTGGGGAGACCAGACTCAAGTAAGTTCTGTTGGTGTTTCCTTGGAAGAAGGGACTTCTCATCAAACACCTTGCTCTACATCATCTACATCATCTTCTTCTTCTTCTTCAGCCAATGATAGTAATAATTGTAGATGTCATGGAATGTTGGTGATTGATATACCAAGTGAGTTCACTTCGTCCTCTCTGTCCCCTTCTGCTAGTAGGTGTGATGAAGATGAGATGAAATCACCAATGACAGCTAGATTGAGGTCACTGAAGAGGCTTCTTAGCAGGGACAAAAAGTTAACTCCTTGTAGTCCTAGTTCTATGGATGTAGAACAAGCGCAGAGCTAGAAATTTGATAATGCTATTCATAAAAAAATTTTAATAGAGGTCCTCTTGTTGAGAGATATGTTATTTCCCATCTAAGACTTCTATGGTATTCATTTCTAATATGGTAAAATGATTTGTATATATATATATATATATATATATATATATATATATATATAAAATTAATTGTAGAAAATAAAAATATTATATTTATTTCCAACATTGTATGGTTATGATTCCCCGTATTTAATGTTTTATATTTATTTCCACTTTTGTATGGTTATTATTTCTAATATTTAATGCTTTTACATGATAAAACGACGTAGTTTTATATGACTGCACAAATCCTTAGGTGCAGTCACTGTACATCCGCTAAACCATTCTAATATATATATATATATATATATATATATATATATATATATATATATATATATATATTATACCAACCTAATCACAATTGATTTCCGTCAATTTAACGGTTATCATCTATTGAAATTAATAACTAATTAATAAATATGACCAATAATTTCTAATAAATGATAACCGTTAGATTGACGAAAATCAATGGTGATTAGATTGGTTGTAAAGATTGTAAATTTTTTTGGTTGTAAATATATCATTTCCCTTCTTTTAATTTTGATCTTAATTTGCAATTAGCCTGACACAATACTAATAGTCCAATGTAAAATGAAAAGGGCATCTGGGATTGAACTGTCTTACCACTGTTTGTTAGCAAAAATCTGAAGTAACCCAGTAACTAATGTTTAGTTGAATAGAATTTGAAAACAATCGTTTAATCTGTCTTAGCACCAAAGAAGGCGAAAGAGGGGGAGCTAGATAATGCTTTCTTATATTAATATTAACGTAATTACCAATGTCATTATTCTATGCTAGCTGAAAGATCATCTGCGGTTTTTATATAAAAAAAGCGCTAATAAACAAGGAGGAATGATACTCTTACTATTAAAATTTTCTATTACCAACTTATTACCTATCTAATCACCATTAAATCAAAGAGAGAATGTTAAAAAGTTTTTGAAAAAAGAGAAAATGTTGATCCAATGATGATTAAATAAGTAGTAAGTTGATAGTAGAAAATTTTGATAGTAAGAATATCCCTCCTTATAAACAAGTAGCCATTTCACCTCAGATGCACCGACACGCTTTTTTTAAAAAAATTTGCGTGTCGGACACGTGTCCGACACGCAGTCAATATTTGGGGACACGCTCGGACACGCGGTCAATATTTGGGGACACGCTCGGACACGCGGTCAACTCTCCGACACGCGGTCAATATTTGGGGACACGCAGTCAACATTTGGGGACACGCTCGGACACGTTTTTTTTTGTTTTTTTATTTTTTTATTTATCTTAATTTTATTTTGTTAACTAAATATAAAAGAAATAATTTATAAATTAATTTTTTTTGTTATGAAATTTGACATTAAAAATTAACAAAGTACGAAAAATTATTTATACTTATATTTATGTTATGAAATTTAAATATTTGATTGGTTATATGACTTATTATGGACTCTTATATGTATTAAATAAAAATTATATTATATATATTAAAAAATTTATTTAATATCAAAACGTGTCCCAACGTGTCGAAATATGATATTTTTTAGAATTAACGTGTCGTGTCGTGTCCCGTGTCCGTGTATCGTAGCATTTCACTATCAACATGGCAGATAAACTAACGTTTCAAGGGATTCATACACCCGACAAAGAAGTCCTTATGACAAATATTCTGTTTGGTTCAGTGGCAGGCACAATCCAATTTTTTCCTCAATCGTGCATACTCTTTTCCTTGCGTCCCATTCCATGGCCAATGCTACGTAATGCCTTTTTAGCCCCTATTGATCCTCTTAGGGCCTTTTTGATTAAAAAAAGCAAAATGTGTAATTATTCACCAATTTAATTTATTTAGCAAATAATTTAATGAAAAAAATATGTATCCTGATAATGCGCGTTCAAGTAGCGTATCAACCTCAAGAATGATTTGTACAAAAATCAACATGTATTTGTCATGTGTCATGCTCTTCAAGATGTATATCACTTTCATGCGCATTCAAATCACCTATTCCTCCATGTGTCTCGTATGGCAGACACACTGACTTTTTGCTTAAATTGTGTGACTTAAACGCACACAAATCGAATGTGCTTCATTTCGTATTAAACTGATAATTTATTTGTCAAAATAATTAAACCGATAAATAATTTCATATTTGGACTTAGATGGATAAAAAAAAAAAACCCTTTAGGCCATTCTATGTAGCCAGGGACAACGACTATTTTGCCATCTTTTTGGTAAAAATTTACCAGATTGTCACGCTAGAAAAATAATTTGTCAAAATGCCACGTCATCAAACTCGCTGCACTGTGCAGCGAGATTACATGACACCATGTTAGCAAATTTAAGGCCACATAATCTCACTGTACTAAGTAGCGAGGTTACGTGACAGAACCTAATTCGCTGCATTGTGCAGCATTTTATGTGACGCCAGTAACAATTTGACACGTGGATTAAGAGAACGAATAAATGTTGATTTATTTTTTATTTTCTTTTTGAAAAATATGATAAACAGTACAGACGATGAAGTGTTCATGGGAAAACGATAAAGACGAATTAATGTCCAATAAATGCTGATTTATTATTTGTTTTCTTTTTGGATAATATAGTACACAATAAAGACGATGGAGTGTCCATGAGAAAATGATAAAGACGAATTAATCTCAATAAATGTTGATTTGTCTTTTGTTTTCTTTTTGAAAAATATAATCAATAAAAATGTGGAGTGCCCATAGAAAAATGATAAACACAATTTAATTCCAATAAATGCTGATTTATTTTTTATTTTCTTTTTAGAAAAAATAATAACTATGAAGTGTCCAAATGGAATATCCATGGGAATATGATAAAGACGATTTAATATCCGATAAATGCTGATTTTTTATTGGACCTCCAATTCACATGTCAAATTGTTACTTACTGCCACATAAAATGTTGCACATATATAGTATAATGAAATTACGTGGCCTTAAACTTATTAACACGGTGCCACATAATCTCGCTAGACAGTGCAGCGAATTTGATGATATGGCATTTTGACAAAAAAATTTACTAACATGACAATCTGATAAATTTTTGACAATCCAATAAATGCTGATTTATTTTTTATTTTCTTTTTGGAAAATATAATAACTATGAAGTGTCCAAATGGAATATCCATGGGAATATGATAAAGACAATTTAATATCTAATAAATGCTGATTATTTTATTGGACCTCCAATTCACATGTCAAATTGTTACTTATTGCCACATAAAATGGTGCACATATATAGTATAATGAAATTACGTGGCCTTAAACTTATTAACACGGTGCCACATAATCTTGCTAGACAGTGCAGCAAATTTGATGATATGACATTTTGACAAAAAAAAAATTTACTAACGTGACAATCTGTTAATTTTTGGCCCCCAAGCCATCTCGATTTTGAGGCTACAAGTCACACCCTCCATCTAAGTGGTCTATAGTTCGTACTCATCACTGGTAGGACGGGTGTTTCTTCAATCACTATTTAATGGATCTGAAATTTTGTTTTCCTCAATCAAATCCAACAAGAAGCAAATATAAATCATATTCAAAGTCAAAAATATAAAAAACGTCCATCTCACAAAAGTCTGTTTTATTTTATTACATTTGTTCACTCATTTTTGAAACAGAGTCTTTCTCCCCAAAACTTGTGTCACCAGAATTTGCAAATATGATAATGATTCAGAGAGTTAAACGACCACATAGAGGGGGCCATAGTTGTGCATAGCACGAGGGCTGTTTTGTTGGTGGAGAGATGTGTAAGGTATCTCACTCTCTTCTGTCTTTGTGGCTTTGAACATGTTTGTTAGAGGCCCTGAAGTTGGAAGCCAGTGCTTCCTATCAGCACCTTTGTAGGATTTATATATTGGACCAGAAACCTGACCCTGCCTTTTCCTACAAACTTTTGATTTTGAATCGTTGGTTGGTTCTTCTCCATGCTTGCTTTTCTTGTCAACTTTCCACCATGAGATCAGAGAACTTTTCCATGATTTCTTTCCCTTTTTCTCTTTATCCGATCCTGTTTTGCCAGATTCCTCAGTGTGCACTGATGCATTCTTTAGTTTTGCTTCGTTTTCATGTTGCTTTGCTTCCTCCAAGAACTAGTCAAAGCAAAAATAAAATAAAAAATAACCATCATAGGAGCAAAATGAAAAGACTTATTATATACCAATATAAGGGACATGTTGATGTTTGTAACTACTCAGATGTTGATCGGTCAGGTTCTACATTATCAAAATATAAATGAAAACCATCCAAATAAAACATCAAATGCATAAGTCTTGAACTACTTTTTATTACCAATTGGAGCATATTTGTTGAAATCTTCAATATGCAATATCACATAATCACACAATATCACATACAAACTTTATAAACTACAAACAATTTCATTAACTATGTTGAAACCAAAAATCAAGTATTTAGTACCAGGGAAAAGTCCTCTTGCAGATCAAATCCATAGTCATCATAATGGCTTGCCTCATATTTTGGTTGTGTTGGAGATTTCTTCACCATTATCAACAAAAAAAACCACAAACTTGAGCAGAACAGAAATGCCAAATAGAAGACCTCGAGAGAAAGAGAAGCTTTGATGAAATTTACTAGCTTGGATCACAAAAGGCAAAGTTCAACAACTCCTCATAAAGATATATCACAATCAAAGGGTCAGTTATGGAGATGACAGAAACTCAGGTTGTTGAAATGTTATTGCGGTTTTAGGCTTTTCATTCACATTTTCCTATGAAGGAGTTATTGGCGTGAATTAGAAGGTGCATTCATATAGGAATTAATTGTCTTATATAACGTAGTACATCAAAATGATCAAATCCAGACTCACCACCACACCAAATTGTTAGGCTAATAATGTCAATAAGAAAATGGTAAATTTTTTTTAAAAAAGACAACAGAATGAAATCCACTCGGATACTATAAATTAAACTTACCTCTCAAGGCAGAATTGAAAAATAAGGAACCAATTGGAGAAAATATTTGGTTTTTTAAGGAAAAAAACATCCTAATATCCTTAACAAGGGGTGGGTAAACATTGTTATGATATAACAAATTATTTCCTCTCCTGGGACCATGTTTAATCATCCCATTTCACTTTTTTTTTTTTTTTGGTGTGGGTCATTCCATTTCACTTTACCTTAGCTTTTTTAATGGAAAAAAAAAATAGCTTTACTCGAAATAATTATTTCTACTCATCTAGAATTAATGATAAAAGTGTTTGTTATTTTAAATGATATAAAATTATGTCATTTTAAGAGAGAGATAGATATAAAATAATTTTTTTTTAATGGTGAGAAAGTGAATGTTACCCAAAATTTGTTTTGTAGGTCAAAATATTACAGGAATTTTATCCCAAAAAAAGTGTAAAATTTTCCTAATACCTAATATCCAAGAATACCACCCTTTTGGTGATATTCTTGGATGACATCTTAAAAGAAAAATACTCTCAAATTATTTTAAGGGTTTTATAAGAGTTATGTCGTAGGAAAAGTGATTGTATTATGTTATAGAGATTCGTTTTACGTGCATTAAATTTTTTTATTTTTTATTTTGCTTTAGAAAGTGTGGGCCCCATAAAATGTTGTGTGTGTAGGAAATTTTTTGATATCATGTGACATGATAGATATAAACCCCTTATTTTAATTTTGAATAAGGGAAAAACGTTCCTCATTTCCAATGACACAATTTTGTGTCATCTTAAGTGAATATAATATGTTTTGATGATTATTTTAGAAAGTGATTCAAAATCTGTTATCACTTAGCTCACCAAAAATGGAGGAGCAGCTCGAGAGCCGTGATTAGTGACTCGCATTCGAGCATGGTTAGCGAAAGATTGAGAGGTTCATCTTACTCATACCTACAGAGAGAGTAATGGCTGCACATATTGGTTATCTAAATTCCCACTGGATCATCCAATGGAAAATAATTTATGTGTTTTCCATTCTACCCTTGGTATTTGGTTGTTGTATCTAGCAGATTTTTCTCATGTTTGTTCTTTTCGCAAAGTTAATTTATTTTAGTTTCTGTTGGGCTATCTCTAGCCTTACAGATTACCAAAAAAAAAAATGTTTTGATGGTTTTTTTTAGGGTTTTATGTTTATTATGTTGTAGAAAAAATGATTGTGTAATATTAGAGCCCCATAAAATGTTGTGTGTGTAGGAAAATTTGTTGTGTTATGTTAAAGAAGGAAATGAAAACCCTTATTTTTATCTTCTATCTCCTCCACAATACTCTCTTTTTCTTTCTTCTCTCTCTTTTTTTTTTATAAACATTTTCTTCTTTTAATGTTGTGGAGGAGAAAATATAAAAAATCATCAAATATATATCAAAACACAACATTTGTCATTTTAAAAGACGTAACTTTGTGTGATTTTGAGTGAAACAATTATATTTTTATGATTTTACTTTTATTTTTTCTCTCCTCCATTGTACTTTTCTTTCTTTATGTTTCTAATTTTGTGAAGGAAAAAGAATATAAAAATAGGGACAGGATATACTTTTTTTGATAAGCGGGATAGGATATACTTACCACCAAAAAAGTTTACCACTTCTACATACAACCAATTTAATCACCGTTGATTTTCGTCAATCTAACGGTTATAATTTATTGGAAATTAATAAATATTACACAATAAATGTTATTAATTTCTAATAAATCATAACCGTTAGATTGACGAAAATTAATGGTGATTAAATTAATTATAAGAGTGGTAAATTTTTTTTGGTGATAAGTAACTGCATTCCATATAAAAAACCTCCCAACACAATCTTTCCATTTGAAGTGACACAAAATTGTGTCATTAATGCTTTTCCGTTATTTAAAACTGATAATATTCAAAAAAAAACTATCTAAAAGCATTGAATGTTTTTTTTAACGAAATTTGAAGACTATTTTGAATTGTTATTTTATGAAATTAATAAAAGCTGTATAACAACATTTTGGCATTGGGATCGGCGAATAATACATGGATGCGTCAATTATGCCGCATGTTTCGGTGTGTATTAGGCTTTCACTTGGGATAGGACAGGAGGGAGTGAATATACCAAAATTAAGTTTTGACCAACGCGGACCGAAATTTAAAGGATTTTTTTTAACATATGTATAATATAATAAATCTCCATTTTTCTTCTTTATTAATGTGAAATGGTTTTCTCCCATGCAGAATTTATAGAACATCTTTATATTCTCAGGTCTTATATCTATTGAAACTCCCTTAACTCTGAATGTATTTTTTCTCCCTCAACAAAAGTTAACGAAATGAACAAAACAAAACAAAACAAAACAACAATAAGAAAAATTCTTGTTGGCGCAACCTGGTGTAACAGTTAAGATATGGAATTAGTATTAAATTATGGTAAAGATCTATATTCAATTTTTTTTTTTACAAATTACTCTAAGAGGCTATTTGGATCCTCTTATTTTTAAGTTAGAAGCTACTATAAGCTAAAGCTAAAAAAGAGAGCTTAAAAAAAGTTAAAAGCTGTTTGGTAATTACAAAAAAAAAATAGTTTAAAAGTTACTTGAAAATACATATTTTAAGAAAATTATCTCTATATCTATCTTTATAACTCTTCATTTTTTAAAAAAACACATAATTCAAGAAAAACATATAAGAGCTTAAAAAAATTTCCTCCCAGGAACTTTTAGCTTTCGGCATTTTTCTTCATTATAAATTTTTTTTTCATTATAAGAATTTTTCTTAAAACATATTTGGCCTAGTTTATATAGCTTCTAGCTTAAAAAAGAGAGGATTCAAACAGGCACAAATATTTAATTATTCGTATTTTAACCTCCCATATACTATGTTTGAAGAGAGAACAAATGTTTAATTTTTAGCCTTCCACACGAAAAATTCCTGGGTCCGCCACTTGTTTTGACATTGATTTTGCAGAAATGTTATCCAACAAATTTTTCTAAAGGGAAAACATTTTCTCTTTGTAAAGGAGAAAATTTTTCTCATGTTAGTGATCCCTAACTTATGGCCTACAAAATAATGGAGATAATAAAAATCTAAGCTGAGACCCATTTATGATATGAGTCACTAATATGAGAAAGTTTTTCTCCTTTAAAAGGAGAAAATCTTTTCCCTTCTCTAAATTATGTTTTTAACACTTTTTTCAATGTTAAGAAAATTTCATGCAAATCTGATTAATAGAGAATGAATCTAAATTATTTAATAAAAATTGGTTTACTCCAACCCCTGTGATTTACTCAAGAATCACTTATATCCATGTGATTTTTTTATCATATTTGTCCCTGTGGTTTGTAAAAATGTATGTTTTTTATCACATATGCCTCTGGTTTTTTTACTTTTTACAAATCACATGGATATATGTGATACAAAAAAACCACAGGGACATAAGTGATTCGGAAATAAACCATAGGGGCATTGGTGAACTTTTCCCTAAAAATTATATAAAATTTTACTTAGTCATTAAAAAGTGTTAAAGGCAGTATATAGAAAAATGTATGAAAAAAAAATGTACATTCCTTTTTGTTTTTTATCATTGAATTTTATGTGGGAAAAATATTTTTGTAGTTATTGCAGATAAGTTATCTGTATTTTTTTCCAAAACGACGTCGTTTTGGTATTAAAATCTTAAAATATTATAAAAATAAAGACTATTATAACCCTGAAATAAATTAGAATTATAAAAACATCATAATTTCTGTCCGAAAATAATATTATATTGGGTTTAATGCAGATAACTTATCACGGTGACTGAAAAAAAAGCCAACCATTTCATATAGGTGTTTTCTGGTATGCAACGACCGAGAACAAAAGGTTGCTCCAATCCTACCTATAGAAAATTAATAACTTATTTTATAAAAGCTAAGTTCACGTGAAACTGAGGCATTTAAATAAATAAAATCCAACAAGATCTATTAAAAGTTCGACATAAAAAATTAAAACCTTATAATATAAGGAAAAAAAAATACCCATGAAAATAATGTCGTAACAATGTTTATGAGATAATCGAGGCAAGAGTTATTATGCCAATTTTTTTTTAAATAATGGTTTTAATTTATTCTAATTTTACATTTTTAGAAAAAGTAGAATTTTTTTTTTAATTGGCCAGAACCGGAAATTTTTATTACAACAAAATACTACAGAATTCTCCAAAAGAATGTAGGCATATTCTATTTTTAGCTTTTCACATTCTAAAGAACACACATATTTATTATTGTCAAAAATTAACGTAAAAATATAAAAACTTATATTTTTATTGAAGTGATACGTATTTAAACACAATAAAAACTCTCCTCAATAAAAATTGGTAAAAGTACTGTATAAAAACAACATAAACACAAATTTATACATTTTTTTTTGGTAAGCAAATTTATACGTTTTTACTTAAATAAAAAAACTAAATCGGGTCTTATAAAAAAACTAAATCGTTTTTACTAACAAGCACTATCTACAACTACCACATGGGAGTCCACCAACCACAAGAAGTCGGAAAATTGCGTTAGCTGTCGTTTTGCTATAATATGTACAACAAAGACGAGTAATATTTGCCAGGTTTGTGTCAGTGACATCAAAGGTGAGGGACACAAGTTTAACTCCCCCCCAAAAAATAAAAAAAATAAAAAAGGTGATACAAGTGTAATATCTACTGAGCAAAGAGCAACCATAGGAGATGGTAGAAACTCGAATTTAATTAGAAAATGAAGAAGCCACAACATACTCACCATCACCATAAAATAAGTATGCTGCATTCATAACATCAGTACAAAGCTATAAAGTGATAGGGGAAGGATCCATTTTCATTAGGTCTAGAAATAACATAGGCGTAACTAGAGTTTATAAATAAAAAAGGTGCGGACCGAGGGGGCTAGGGTGGGTGGCCGCCCCCCAAATTTGAAGAAATTTTTTTAACATAGGTTAGAGGCGTAACTAGAGGGGGGCTCCCTAAAAATTGATGGGAGAAAAATATATATATAAATGGTATTTTAATAATATTACAAAATGTGTGTGAGTGGGTAAATTACTAACAAGCGTGAGCGCGAAGAGGAAGCACAAAACCTCAACGGCTCAAATCAAACTTCTGAAAATTGTTCAGTTTGCAATTGAGAAGTCAACTGAAGAGGAAGCACAAGCATTTTCATTGAAAGGGTGAGACTCAATCTTGAAACACTCTTCAAGTACCTCTTCAGTTTTCAGTGATAGTTAATAACTCGCCTCAGCCTCTCTTACCTTCTTTTGGGGTAAAATTTAAGAAAAATGATTCAGCTTTTACGTTTTCATTTTTCATTCAGCTTCTCCTAATTGTACTAGTTTGAAAAGTCAAGGATGATTTTGGTTATGAAGAAGACAAAGAGAAGTTAAATATTTCTAGGCTTAAAATATTAAAAAGTGGGGGGCTTGATTCGGCAGTTCATTTGCCAATATATAGGTTATGTGTTTTAAAAAAGAATAAACAAGAGTGTGCAAGAAGAAAACAAAAAATAGTGAAAACAGAGAAAGAGAGTGTCGTAGCACTTAAAAGGAGACGTCTAGTAGAGGAGAAAAAAAAAATTATTGGGAAAAAATATTTTACGAGAATATGATGGGAAATTTTTTTCTGGGTAAGTTACTAAAAGTTGTTTAATATGCCAAAATTTTTCCGAGAATGTTGAATTAATTTTAATGATGTTGTGTGTTAATTTTTGCACCACATAGAAAAAAAACAACTCCACCCCTTCACTAGTAATCTTCCCCAACTAATTTACATATAAATGCAAATGATGGGAAAAAAATTTCCAAGCCATATTTTTACTTCATCTCCTACCAAAATAGGCAAATAATTTTCCAACCCAATTTTCTTAGGAAATTTTTTTTTTCACCTCCTACCAAACACGTGATTGTGAGATTAAAAAATTGTAGTGTATTTTTCTAAATTATTCTTAATCTCTTTAAATTTCCAACAATTTTATATTAGGTCTGTATTATATTTCAAATATTTTTGTTTATAATATAATATTTTTATTTTCACCCCATCATTAAAATTCTTGCTTCCGCCATTGTCCCTACATCTAGTGTTATTCTCAGCTATCAATTCCTTGAGTAAAAGAATATAACCACATCAAAAGTCAAAGGATAAATAGAAAACAAAACAGACTCAAGCACATAAAAGAACTTCATAGCTTGAATCAATCCCACCTTGAAACAGACCACATAGGATTCCAACTTTCTGGATGAACTGCAAAAGCAGCAAAACCCACAACAATATTAAATTGTAATAACAACATGGGTAACTCATGATACTAATAATTGATTTGTGCTCTCCGACAGATAAAAGAACTTACAATCACTCATAGACAAACAAATCTTTTTGTGTCATGAACCGTCCATTAGGAGTAATCACGCTACATTTTAGAAAGTACAAACTTAAGTCAATATTTTAATAGACCATATAAATGAAAATTAGAATGAACTAGCATACCGCAGCAAAAAGGATCACCTGATTCCAGGAGGTTTATATGGATATTCAGCAGGAATTAAACTTGATTTTTCCATAGTAATATCCACCTACAAAACATAAATACCATAGAAATTGAGATAGGAATACATAAATTGGGACATTTCAAAATAACAAAGCACACTAGAACTGAAAAAGTGAAATGTCAATATGCAATAATCACAATTTACTAAATTGACAAACCTGCAAAGGGTGTTCCTTCACATCACTCCAACACATAATCTGAGACATTGACATAGAATAGGATCAGTATTACAACTTTCTAACTAATAAATTAAAATTCAGTTGCAGACATCACAATAAATATATTCCTTTTTTGCTAATATAGTGTTATTAGGGAGGATGAGCCTAGGAGCAAAGGAAGGTTGCTGCATTGTGTGATCATTAAGTAGAGGTGGCAAAGCGGGTTCGGCTCGGCGGGCCAACCTGCCCCGCAAGCTAAACGGGACGGGGCGGGTTGAGTTTTTCAACTCGTCTCAAAAGCGGGGCGGGGCGAGCTCATTTTTTGGCGGGTTGATGGCGGGAGCATAGGCGGGCCGAGGCGGGTCAGTGTAAAATAGGCTCGGGCTGGCGGGCCAACCCGCCTAACCCTCCAAACGGGGCGGGGCGGGCTGAGTTTTTCAACCCACTTTCAAAAGCGGGGTGTGGCAGGCTGACTCATTTTTGGCGGGCTGATGGCGGGGTGGGGCGAGCCGCCCACTTTGCCACCTCTAATCACAAGTTCTACAACACTGACAAACATATATATCAATGGTTCAACATAATCTTTTTCTTCTTTTAGTCCTTTAGAATTCAACATAAATTAATATAAGAAATGTAACAGCGTGAAAAAGGATAGATTATTCTGCCTACTCTTAATTTGCCTACTCTTTTAATATCATTAGATTATAATTTCATCCAACGATGGAGATTTTCGATATAAAATAAACTCTTTTACTCTTCTTCTTTTCCATTGTCTCTCACTCTTTCTCTCTCCTCCCCTTTCTCTTTCTTCAATGGCGCTTTAGCATCAAAGTAAATATGCAAACTTTTTTCTCTATTCATTCAATCCAACCATTATTACGAGCATTTACATAAAAAGTTAAAATGGGGCATCAAGAAGAAATAAACCCAAATGCCCTATATTATGTAACCAGGTAGGCGTGTTGTTGCGTGTAACATAGAGAGAACACAGTGCCAGACCTAGAAAAAATTATTTATGTCCGCACATTTAGTGGTGGGGGTTTGGGGGCAGCGCCCCCATTTTTTGTTTTTGTTTTTTTTTTGTAAAGACAGTTTAGATTAATGTTTTATGTACAAGGTTATGAACTCGCTTTACGTGACAGGGGAGGAAGAATAATTTTTCTCTCTAATCAATTTGTGTTGCTGCGTTGTTTTAGTCATCTTTGTACGTTGCTAACTAATATAAGAGTAAATACTCTTTTTGATCCCTAACAAAAAGTTCGGTACCGTCTTTAGTCCCTTACAAAAAAAAAATTAGTGACCTGGTCCTTATGAAATTCAAAGTGGATACATTTTAGTCCTTTTGAGCGACTAATGTGGGTCTTTTTTGAATTTATGAGAGATCACGATTTTAACTAAATTGATCCACTTTGAATTTCTTAGGAACCTCAAGACTAATTTTTTTTTGTAAGAGACTAAAGTGGGGACCGTATTTTTTGTTAAGGACTTAAAATGACATTTACTGCTACTATAAATATTGAACCAAGAGACAAATAAGAACCTGCATCAAAGAGAAAAAAACTAAAATCACAATGTTTACGTCCGCACCTGCAGACATTTGCTCCCACCTTGGTTCGCCAATGAGAGAACATATATCTTTTCCCCATTTCAAGGTGAAAAAACATGATAAGAAGAAGGAGATGAGTTGATTCGTTTCAAATTTCAACAAAGTAGAAACGTTACAAGAATCGTGGATTAATTCAAATGAAGGGTTATTCGTTTTTTTCGTTTTTTTATTTTAATTTTGTGGTTTCTGTCATGTTCAATTATATCAGATTCAATAAATTTTGAAAATTATATTCATCGAGTAGAACTATCATGTCATTAATCATTGCGTTGATTAATATAAATTCAGATTGTAAATTAGTAAATCGATTGATAGAAAGGGGAGGAGAGAGAAAGAGTGTGGGAGACAGTAAGAAGAAAAAAAGGGGGGAAAAGGTTTATTTTATTCTGCAAATCTCCATCGCTGGATGAGATTGTAATCTAACGATATTGAGAGAGGTAGTCAAAGATAGACAAAATAAGAATACGCAGAATTATCTATATATCCCAATTCAATATCAATTAATTCATTTGGGTTAAATCCTTCTTTCGTTAATTTACATAACACATCAGCAATATTGACGTTACATTTATTCTAAACTAGTTTCTATTTATTAATAATTGATGATTTTTGAAACATTAATGTGTTACAGTCTTTTTATTATTATTAATTTTTTTTGGTAATCTCATTATTTATTTTTTTATGAATTGTTGGTTTGTTTAAATAGTGGGTAGTTGTTTTGTTATTGAATTTTGACTTTAGGTATTAACTATTAATGGAGCCTATCTAGTGTTAGTGAGTAGTTGTTACTTTGTTAGCTTCTATTATCTATTTAAACCTTGAAATATTTGAATAAAAATCATCAGAAGAATTATTTGAAAAAAAGCACTTTGTGCAAAAGGTCAGACTTACTCAGTAAAGCCATTTGAGGTCAGGCTTCCTTAATAAAGTCAAATTTCCATTTTTATTTATTTTATTCGAAATAATTGGTATCAGAGCTAGGCACAAACACCATGCATGGAGAAACGATTGGAAAGACCGGAAGACGCGATTCTGTCTTTGGCGGAACAATGCAAGGAGATGCTTATCAAACTCTCCAATCGGTCATATGCTCTAGTACCAACCACCAAACCAATGTTATTAAAACTGGCCCGATTATTGACCCGGTCGAGGTACTGGGTTACTGGGTCACTGGTTCAACCGCACGACCCGGTAATTATATATAATTTTATAGTTTATATTAAAAAATTAAAAACATACTCAAACATCTAAAAAAACATATTAAAATTTCAAATATTTTAATATAAAAAGTAATAAATCACATATTATTATCCAATAAAGGATCAAACAAAAATATAATTATCGAGATACGAGGCTTTAGGTTCAGAAAATGACATCTCTAACTATAAATCAAATTAGTTTTTTTTACATAGTGCATAATTGAGATAATATTAGTATTGTAAATACATAACTTATGTAAGTAAATAAGTAAAAAAATATTCAAATACTTCCATTATGATTTATTTCTTGAAAAAAAAAATTGTAATTTTTTTTTGTGACCGGACCGGGTTACCGGTTAACCGACCGGGTCACCGGTTTTCATGAAAACCGATCGGGTCGGACCGGGTCGCACCGGTTCTGATGCACGACCGGTCCATTGCTTCAACCGGACCGGTTTACCGGTTCACGGGTCGACCCGGTCGGGTCGGTCCGGATTTAATAACACTGCACCAAAGTATCCTAATTCTATTGTTCTCATTTCATACTTGAGACTTCCACCCCAAACACTTATCTCTTTCTCTCTCCACCAAATGAGCAACTCCTCTCAACATTACCATTAAAAATTTAAATACGGTCAAAGTATCTCAATCAAATAATGCTCCTCAACAAAGACCCCACTTTCGTTTAGACGTGGGATATCCAATGAGAAATTCAATTCTAAAATTCTCCGAGAAGAAGAAAGAAAGAGTTGTAGCGAGAAGACATTTTCCAATCAACAACGAAGGAGAGGCGGACATGGATATCGAAGATGATTCAATTATTTGATCTTGATTTTGCTCTTGAAGACAAGAGTAATTTTTAGGGGAGAGAATGTTACAATTTTTTATTTTTATTATTTTATGAATTATTGGTTTGTTTAAATAGTGGGTTGTGGTAGTTATTTTGTTTGTTTTGTTATTTGAATTTCAAATTTAGGCATTAACTATTAATAGAACATATCTAGTGTTAGTGGATAATTACTTTGTTGGCTTGTATTATCTATTTAAACCTTAAAATATTTGAATAAAGATCATCAGAAGAATTATTTGGAAACAAAAGCACTATGTGCAAGAGGTCAAGCTTCGTCAATAAAGTCATTTGAGATCAGACTTCCTCAGTAAAGCCATTTGAGGTCAAGCTTCCTCAATAAAGCCAAGTTTTCATTTTTCTTTATTGTGTTCTCGTAACAATTGGTATCAGAGCTAGACACAAACACCACGCAAAGAGAAAACAACACAAATGAGAATTTGGCTTTATTGAGAAGCCTGACCTCAAATGGCTTTACTGAGGAAGTCCGACCTCTTGCACAGAGTGCTTTTTTCCAAATAATTCTTATGATGATCTTTATTCAAATACTTCAAAGTTTAAATAGATAATACAAGCCAACAAAGTAACTACCCACTAATAGTTAATACCTAAAGTTAAAGTTCAAATACCAAAATAAACAAAATAACTACCCACAACCAACTATTTAAACAAACCAACAATTCATAAAATAATAATAAATAATAAAAATAAAAATCTGTAAAATTCCCTCCCCCTAAAATTTACTCTTTTACTCAAGAGTAAAATCAAATCAAGATCAAGTAATTGAATCATCTTCAATATCCATGTCCGCCTCTCCTTCGCTATTGATTGGAAAATGTCTTCTTCCCACAACTCTTTCTTTTTTCTTCTCGGAGAATTTTAGAATTGAATTTCTCATTGGATATCTCATGTCTAAACGAAAGTGGGGTCTTGGTTGAGGAGCATTATTTGATTGAAATACTTTGACCGTATTTAAATCTTTAATGGTAATGTTGAGGGGAGTTGCTCGTTTGGTGGAGAGAGAAAGAGATAAATGTTTGGAGGTGGAAGTCTCATGTATGAAATGAGAACAGTAGAATTGGGATAGTTTGGTGGTTAGTACTAGAGCATCTAGCTGATTGGAGAGTTTGGTAAGCATCTCCTTGAATTGTTCCGCCAAAGACAGAATTGCTTCTTCCAATCTTTATAATCGTTTCTCCATGCGTAGTGTTTATATCAATTATTACGAACACAATAAATAAAAATGAGAATTTGATTTTATTGAGAAGCCTGACCTCAAATAGCTTCACTAAGGAAACCTAATCGCAGAGAGTGCTTTTTTTCAAATATTTCTTACGATGATCTTTATTCAAATACTTCAAGATTTAAATAGATAAAACAAGCCAACAAAGTAATTACCCTCTTATTTATCAAAAAACAAATAATAATTATCCACTAACACTAGATAGGGTCCACTAATAGTTAGTACCTAAAGTTGAAATTCAAATAACAAAATAACTCCATTATTTTTTTTAATGATAAAAAATATAATAAATTCCTCATAAATCGACCCCAATTAGGATGAGACTAATCCGCCAACCGAGAAGGAGACACTTTCCTCCCCCAAAGATTTTTCAAGAATTTGTTTGAGGCAGGGTTTGAACCCCTGACTCAAGTAAACCCTTGGGAGCTTAGTTGTCAACTGAGCTACCCTCAGGTGTTAAGTACTTTTTTTTTATTGGTAGAGAAAAATTACGAACTGAATCTCACATTAAAAGGTCAACTTGACTTTATTCGTTTACTTAATTTATTATCAAGAATCAATTAACAGGTAAAAAAAAAGGAAAAATAATTGTAATATAATCTTATGTTATTTTAAATTTTAACTGTTTATTTACTATTAAAATTTATTGGATTAAAATTATTAATCAATTAATAATAAGTTAGGCGTATTAAGTTTGACCCAATAAATTATAATTGTTGATTGACGGAAATCAATTAATAAGATCTAAAATAACACAAAATTATATCCTTTAAGAGGACAAACATTTTTCCCAAAAATAAAATAAAGGTAAACATTGAAATAGAGAAGATTATGACATTTCAGTTTAAATTATTTTATTAAAGGGAATGGTTATACTTACTACTTAATTTTTTTGCTACTTGTTACTACTAAATTTTAACCGATGATTTCCGTCAATCTAACAGTTATAATTTATGGGATCATACTTATAAATTATAACCGTTAGATTGACGGAAATCATCGGTTAAGTTTTAGTAGTAACAAGTAGTAAGAAAAATAGGTAGTAAGTATAACCTCTCCCTTTATTAAAATAATACGAAAAACATATATGGGTCTGTTTGATTATGTTCTGGTTTTTTTGTTCTTAAAACTGTTTTGTAAAATAGTTATGAAAACAGTTGTTTTCTATATTTTTTCTTTTTAAAAGTTAAAAACCAAAACAGAAAACAAAAACAACTCAGACATGTTCTCTAAATTTGATTCTAAAAACAAAAAAAATAGTTATAGTTTTTAAAACATTTCTTACAAAACAGGTGTTACCAAACGAGTTTTTTTTTTTTGAAAACTAAAAAACAGTTTTTAAAAACCATCTCTCTCCCTTCTTATTTTTATTTTATTTTTTCGTTTTCCTTTATCGATGACTCGATGAAAAATGAAGGCGACCAGAGTGGCCAAACTCAAATGCTATTTTGCAAGTTAAACGTCACAACTCTTCTATGAAGGTTTAGGGTTTGAATTTCATGATCACGTATCTCTTAAAACTGGTCTTCAAGGCGGCTTTCACACGAGAAAGAGATGATGCGGTGCAAGGAGAAGGGTGTACAATGACAAAGGATGAAATTTTAAGGGAAGATTTTGAGAAAAAACAAAAGATAAATTTTTTATTATTTCAATAAAAATTAATAATGTGATATCATAATCTTGATTTTTTTTATTTTGTTAACATTGGAATTGATTCACTTTATCCTCTGAAACGAGGAGTCAACACTATTTAATGAAGGTAAAGTGTGTGTCATTTTTAAGGATGTAAAGTTGTGTCATTTTAAGAAAGAGAAAGAGATAAATAAAGGAGGAGGGAGACTTTACAAAAAAAATAAAAGTGTGAATCCCACTTTTTGTGAGAGTGAAATAATATAAACTGTGTCATTTAAAAGGATAAATATTTTTCCCATTTAATAAAGTTAAATTAGTAACAACAATTCTCTAATATAAATAGTGTTAGGATTCAAGAAATATAAATATATAATAGAAGTATCCTTAAATTAAATAAAATATAATACACTCTTATTCATTTCTAAAATCAATTCAATTTAAAAGAGTTATCCATGATTTTTTGTAAATGTCCGACAGCACTCATATGAACGTAGTTTAAAATATGTAGTAGATGAATGTCTTCATTATTTTAAGATTATTTAATACAACCCAAAAGTAATCATATGGTCAATTTTTAAAAGCTTTTTAGTTTAAAGATCGACAAATTAGGTAAAGTGTAGCTTACATTCTAAAAGCACATGATTCCAACCAAAGAATAGAAAAACAACATCTTGTGCTTACCACAAAATATCCTGCACAATCTGCAAGAAACTTGTAGGTAATCCAATGTATTGTTTGTTACTTTAGTTTGTGTTTCCTTTTCTACCCGTTTTTTACGTTAGGCAATCTCAATCCAAGTCTTTTGTGGTTAGACGGGTCAAAGTGAAAAAAGGGAGAAAAATCTCTATGTTTACCAAGTCTAATACTAAGACAAAGGTATGGATAATGATTTCAAACGAAGAAGGATCATGTGACCTCTTTAGAAGCAACTTAAAAAAAAACAACTCCCCAATAAACCGAGTGTGGGGTGGAAATAATCCTTGTACGTAATTTTGCCCATGCATAATTACAAAGAGACCCATGATCTTTTAATCATGAAAAAACAGCTTTACCACTTCGTCGCTTTATTTAGAAGCAACTTAAAAAAAAAACCAAATGGGGTTAAAATTTTAAAGCAATCTTCTTCTTCTTTTTTCCTGTTTTCTTTTTTGAGGTAAATAGTCATTAATTCAAATTCGATTTTCCATTTTTTGTCACCATTGAGTCATTGACTATTGACTCTAATGCCGTCTCCTTTTGTTCTGAAGTCCAAGTCTCTAGTCCAATGTGGAGGTTATCCTTCAACTTCTTATTCCTTTGAACTTTCTCACCCTTGAACTTTCTCATCCCCTTGCATTCTTAACTACCCTTTGTTCCCATTTTCACTTCCACACTTTAAAAGTTCTAACCTTTATTCAGCAGCATCACTTCCCATTGTAAAAGCATTTCTTTTTCTTTTTTCTTAATTTTTCTTCTCTGCAAATTCAGAAATTTCAGGGTGATTTTGCATCTGGGGTGTGTTTAAAACTTGCACCTGAAACCAAAAGATTCCTCTTTTATAGAAATTGCCATAGCATAAGGCCAAGGTAGCAAGAAACAAAATGGGTGCAAAGTCAGGGTCAAGTGACACATTTGGTGAGTCTGATAAATTTGAGATAACCGGCAAGATCATGGTGGTAGCTGTAATATTCCTCTTCATGGTAGTTACTTTTGTTCTCATACTCCATCTCTATGCAAAATGGTTCTGGTGGCGCATTGAGCAAAGCACTGCTCCTCAACCACGCAACCGCCGCCGTCGCCGCCGCTTTGTCTTTGCCCCTGGTCAAGACTCAGTTACCTATGGCACTAACCGAATTGGTCTTGACCCTGCACTTCTTAGGTCCATGCCAGTGTTGGTGTTCCAACAAGAGGACTTCAAAGATGGATTGGAATGTGCAGTTTGTCTCTCCGAGATTGTTCAAGGTGAAAAGGCTAGGCTTTTACCAAAATGCAATCATGGGTTTCATGTCGATTGCATAGATATGTGGTTCCAATCCCATTCTACTTGCCCTCTTTGTAGGAACCTTGTTGACTCCGAATCCTCTAATAGTGACCCATTAGAGGCAGAAAATTCAGCTACAATGAGTGACTTAGAGTCTTCAAATTTTCCCACAAATGTGTTAGTTTGGGGAGACCAGACTCAAGTAAGTTCCTTGGAAGAAGGGACTTCTCATCAAACACCTTGCTCTACATCATCATCATCTTCTTCTTCTTCAGCCAGTGATAGTAGTAATTGTAGATGTCATGGAATGTTGGTGATTGATATACCAAGTGAGTTCACCTCGTCCTCTTTGTCCCCTTCTGCTAGTAGGTGTGATGAAGATGAGATGAAATCACCAATGACAGCTAGACTGAGGTCACTGAAGAGGCTTCTGAGCAGGGACAAAAAGTTAACTCCTTGTAGTCCTAGTTCTATGGATGTAGAACAAGCGCAGAGCTAGAAATTTGTTAATGCTATTCATTAATTTTTTTTAATAGAGGTCCTCTTGTGTAGATAACGGTTAAGGATGCCTACTATATATATAATGTCTTGTTATACAGTCATTTTTTTTTTAATTTATATATATGCTTGAACCACATTAAAGTGAATGGTTTAAGTGTTTATATTGTATAAATGACGGGTCTCTTTTTAGTAGAAGGGTGGAATGGCCCAGTTTCTTTTTACAGAAGATGAATTTTATAGTATTATTGTTTTAATTTCGATCTTAATTTGCAATTAGCATGACCCAATACTAATAGTCCAAAGTAAAAACGAAAAGGGCATCTGGGATTGAATTGTCTCACCACTGTTTGATAGCAAAAATCTGCATATAGGTGCATTGAAGTAACCCAGTAACTAATGTTTAGTTGAATAGAATTTGAAAACAAACATTGAATCTGTCATAGCACCAAAGAAAGCGAAAGAGAGGGAGCTAGATAATTCTTTCTTATATTAATATTAACGTAATTACCAATGTCATTATTCTATGCTAGCTGAAATATCATCTGCGGTTTTTATATTATTAAAAAATAAACGCTAATAAACAAAGTAGCCATTTCACTATCAATATGGCAGATAAACTAATGTTTCAAGGGATTCACACCCGACAAAGAAGTCCTTAGGACAAATATTCTGTTTGGTTCAGTGGCAGGCACAATGCAATTTTTTTTCCTAAATGGGGCACTCTTTTCCTTGCATCCCATTCCATGCCCAATGCTACGGATGCCTTTTTAGCCTCTATTGTTGATCCTTTTAGGGCTTTTTCATCACGTAAAGCAAAATGCATAATTATTCATCAATTTAATTCTTTTAGCAGATAATTTATTAATTTAATGAAATAATATTTATTTTGATAATGCACATTTAAGTAGCACATTAACTGCAAGTGTGACATATATAAATTAATATGTACTTGTCATGTGTCGCTCTTCAAAATGCATATCACTCTCATACACATTCAAGTCACCTATTTTTCCATGCGCGTCTTGCATGTGTGACGCATAACAGGCACGCTTACTTTTTACATAAATTATACGATTAAACGTTAATGTATATCTTTTGGCATTAAGTTAATAAATTATTTGTCAAAATAATTATACCGATAAATAATTACATATTTCCGCTTAGATGGGTAAAAAAACCTCCTTTAGGCCATTCTTCATAGCCAGTCATCCCACATTTTGAGTGGTTTATAGTTCGTAGTCATCACTAGTGGGAGGGGTCAATCACTACATAATTGATACGTTTATTGGCAAAAAGTTCAATTAGTTAAATATTTAATCACGTTCGAGGTAACCCGTAAATTATTTTTCTATGGTGTCATTGGGACAAAGTGGCAAGTCTGACGGAATTTGCATATTCGATTTTTTTGCACATCCTAAAATTAATTGGAATTGTGCTTTCTGCCCACTTGAGTTATCACTTGAATTCGATTATCTATTTTTCTCTTTTTAGTAAATTATATGTAATCTCATTATAAATCATCAATCAATTCAAAGTTATGATATAGTTAAATATATAAAATTAAATTATAATGATAAAAAATCTATAACTAATAACATTAAGCCAATCGTTAAAGTGTTTATATTGTGTAAATGACAGGTTTCTTTATAGCAGAAGGGGAGAGAATTTATTTGGTCCGAGACATCATTTTTTAGGTCACTTACTATAAATGAGAGGGTAAAATTGAAAAAAAGAATAGCAAGGATAAAAAGAAAAAGAAAAAATTAGTGTTGTCAGGTGGAACATCAAATCATCGGTGGTCCTAACATAAAAAATACTTAGCACAAGGGAAGAATGGATCAGTTTTTTTTTTTTACAGAAGATGAATTTTATAGTACCATTGTTTTAATTTTGTTCTTTATTTGCAATTAGACTGACTCCGTACTAATAATCCAAAGTAAAGTGAAGAATACAACCCAAAATGAAGGAAGAAAATGATAGGAAAAAGCAATATAGCTCAAGAGAGAGTTTGGAAATTAGTGAGAATCATATTAAAATGTATATGGAATTTTTTTGTTTAGTGTACTGATCAAAAAATAATACCCTTAAAACTAAAATCTCTCTAACGGGAGCAATTGTAGTAGTCAGTGCCACACCTACTCCTTCCATTAAGGAATTGTCACTTGTAGAAGAAAAATAAAATTTCTCTTTCCTTCACACAAGCAAGTCAAATAATACTTAATTTTCATTGGCTTGGATCACTGAATCATCCATGGGCCTATAGCATATTAAATATTTTACTATTGTGGCTTGTTTGTTACCTCTGTTTTATCAATACTCTCTTCATTTAAGCATTTCTGTAATTTGTTACTTAAAAAATGTTTTGAAAATTGATACCAGAGTGAGGTTTTGAAACAAGTGTGACATGCAAGAATGACTTTGGAACAAGGAACTAAGATAACTTAATCTGAAATTTTGTTTTCCTCAATCAAATCCAACAACAAGCAAATATAAATCATATTCAAAGTCAAAAATATAAAAAAAAAAAAAAAACGTCCATCTCACAAAAGTCTGTTTTATTACAATTGTTCACTCATTTTTGTAACAGCTAGAGTCTTTCTCTCCAAAGCTTGTGTCACCAGAATTTGCAAATATGATAATGATTCAGAGAGTTAAGCAACCACATAAAGGGGGCCATAGTTGTGCATAGCACAAGGGCTGTTTTGTTGGTGGAGAGAAGTGTAAGGTATCTCACTCTCTTCTGTCTTTGTGGCTTTGAACATATTTGTTAGAGGCCCTGAAGTTGGAAGCCAATGCTTCCTATCAGCACCTTTGTAGGATTTATATATTGGACCAGAAACCTGACCCTGCCTTTTCCTACAAACCTTTGTTTTTGAATCCTTGGTTGGTTCTTCTCTATGCTTGCTTTTCTTGTCAACTTTCCACCATGAAATCAGAGAACTTTTCCATGATTTCTTTCCCTTTTTCTCTTTATCCGATCCTGTTTTGCCAGATTCTTCAGGGTGCACTGATGAATTCTTTAGTTTTGCTTCGTTTTCATGTTGCTTTGCTTCCTCCAAGAACTAGTCAAAGCAAAAAATAAAAGAAACAAAAAAATAACCATCATAGGAGCAAAATGAAAAGACCTATTATACTAAGACAAGGGACATGTTGAGGTGTGTAACTACTCAGATGTTGATCGGTCAGGTTCTACTTCAAAAGAGAGAACTTACATTATCAAAATATAAATTGAAAACCATCCAAATAAAACATCAAATGCAGAAGTCTTGAGCTACTTTTTATTATCAATTGGAGCATATTTGTTGAAATCTTCAATATGCAATATCACATACAAACTTTAATAACTACTAACAATTTCATTAACTATGCTGAAAACCAAAAATCAAGTATTTAGTACCAGGGAAAAGTCCTCTTGCGGATCAAATCCATAGTCATCATAATGGCTTGCCTCATATTTTGGTTGTGTTGAAGATTTCTTCACCATTATCAACAAAAAACAACAAACTTGAGCAGAACAGAAATGCCAAACAGAAGACCTCGA
>JAVKPL010006332.1:0-26201 GCA_032173675.1 Gastrolobium villosum
TACCTCCCTTTTTCTTCACGTAGAGTGCATGTTTGATACGAACATGTTCAGTCCATCTTTCTTGAAGTAATTGTCAATTCTTGTGTTCTAAGCTCTTGGGGCCTGCTTCAACCCATACAAAGCTTTCTTCAGTTCTGAACACTTTCTTTCTTGTCCTGCTAGTCGAATCCCGGAGGTTGTTCCAGATACACCTCGTCTCGGTCTCGAATTTAAGAATGCCGACTTCGCATACCGTCTCTGATAGATCGGCCATCCGAACTGGGCTGCTTGAGAAATTAACAGCCTGATAGTCTCCATTCTTGCTACGGGTACGAACACCTCGTCATAGTCAATGCCGGCCTTCTGCCTATAACCTTTCGCCACCAGCCGGGCTTTATATCTTTCGATCTCCCCCTTAGCATTCACTTTCTTTTTGTACACCCATTTCACACCAATGTGCCGACTTCCTTTGGGCAGCTCGGCTAACTCCCACGTCTTGTTCTTTTCTATTGCTTTAATTTCCTCCTTCATGGCTGATTTCCATTTCACATTTCGAATTGCTTCTTCAAAACTCACTTCCTCAGAGTCTGCTAACAAACATACCAGGTGTGCTTCACTGGTGGAATCATACAGATCTTGTGACTCCTTGATCCTTGGTTGTCTCAACTCTTCTTCGCCATCAGAAACTTCAGGGTTTGCAGGGATATGGGTCGAAGGTTGTCCGACCTCAATTGATCTATTTTCGGGTTCCACATTGTTCCCCGTGGCTCTTCCAATCCCCAAGCATCTTCTTCATTCACTTCACATCTCGGGCTAACCAGCACCTTTTTCCTTCGCGGGATCCAACAACTTGTATCCCTTTGTCTTCTCATCATAACCAATAAACACAAACTTCTTACTCTTATCTTCTAGTTTTGTCCTCAACTGACCCAGTATGTGTGCATAAGCAACACTCCCAAAGACTCTAAAGTGACCCACTGAGGGCTTAATCCGCTAGATGCTTCTGCGGAGTCTTGTCATTCAAATTTGAATGTGCACATCTGTTCTGCACATTGTACGGCTTCTCCCTAGAACTCTTTTGGCATGTTTTTCGTCTTTAACATAGATCGGACCATATCCAGGATAGTCCGGTTCTTTCTTTCAACTACTCCATTCTGCTGGGGCGAGTACGGTGCGGTCAGGAACCGCCTTATCCCATGTTCTTCACAGTACTTCTTGAAAGCTGTTGACACGTACTCCCCACCTCGGTCTGAACGGACCGACTTGATGTACCTCCCAGTACCATTTTCTATCATCACTTTTAAACTTCGCTGAATGCCTACCTAGCACCTCGGATTTTTCCTTCAAAAAATACATCCAAGTCTTTCGACTAAAATCATCAATAAACGTTACAAAATACTTCTCACCACTTAATGACCCTGGAATAATGGGTCCACACAGGTCGGTATGAATTAATTCCAGAGGCTGCCTAGTTCGGTATCTCGCCATCCTTTGGAATGGGCTCCTCGCATGTTTTCCCAATACGCAATCCTCACAAAATATTCTTTCAGAGTTAATCTTTGGCAGTCCCACCACCATGTTCTTCTTCATCATCTCGATCAGACCACCATAATGAAGGTGTCCAAACCGTCGATGCCACAGCGAAATTTTACCCTCCACCTCGGCTTGCAGACAGCCGACCTCCATGCTCCTCAGACTCAGCTTGTACATTCTATTTTTCTCCATCTGAACTCGGGCTATCAGACGCCCTTGTTTGTCTTTCAACAGCAGAACTCGGTCTGTCATTAGAACCGAGTAGCCTTTCTCCATCAATTGTCCAATGCTCAGAATATTGCTTTTGAGCTCAGGCACGTAATACACGTCCCGAATTGTACCAATTCGTTCATCTCTTTGCAAGAAACAAATCGTACCTCGGCCTTTCACATCAATTTTGGACGCGTCTCCAAAAGAGACACGTCCAGCTTCCACCGTTCTCAACTCCTTGAACAAATGTTTGTAACCACACATGTGATTACTGGCACCAGTATCCAGGTACCACTCCGACTCAACCTTCGAGCTAGTTTCACCATGTGCTAACACCAGAACTCCATCTTTTATTTCTCCTTCTGCAGTGAGGTTTGAAGCCTCGTCAACTCTTTTTTCATCTCGGCAATCCTTAGCGAAATGCCCAACTCGGCCACAGTTATAACACTTGTCCGAGTTGCAATCTCTTGAATAATGTCCATACTTCCCACATTTGTAACATTCCACGTTTGATTGGTTTGTCCATCGGCCTCTTCCACCTCGACCACGTCCTCTACTTCTCCAGTTTTGCTGACTCGTCTCAGCTCTTTCTTCATGTTTCACCTCCTGACCTCGGCCACGACCTCCTCGGCCATTTCCACGTCCACCTCGTCCACGACCTCTACCTCGGACATTCTGAGAGTAGAGTGTCTTTTCATCCTTGATATTTGCTTTTGACTGAAGTGCTTGCTCCAGTGTCTCTTCCTTCTTCTTTTTCTTGCGCTGTTCATGCGCCTCAAGAGAACCTGCTAGCTCTTCAACAGAGAGCGTAGCCAAGTCCTTAGACTCCTTAATTGCACATACCACGTTCTCGAAGTCGTCTGTCAACGACCTCAGAATTTTTTCAACGACTCTGGAGTCGGTCAACATCTCTCCATTTCGTTTCAACTGGTTCACCACGGTTTGAACCCGGGTGATGAAGTCCGACACTTCTTCGGTTTCCTTCATCTTCATCCCCTCCAACTCTCCTCTTAGAGTTTGAAGTCGGACCTGCTTCACACGATCCGCGCCTTTGTAAGTCGTCTCCAATATATCCCAAGCTTCCTTTGCCGTCGTCGCACCTCCAATCTTTTCAAGACCACCGCTTTCTTCAACGGCTTGAAACATCATAAATAGTGCCGCTGCATCCTTTGATCTCGACACACTCAATTGCTTGAGTTGATTTGTTGAATATCCTTCCGTTGTATCAGGTTCTACGAACCCATTTTGCACCAACCCCCAACTGTCATAGGCTCGTAGAAGGGCCTTCATTTGGATGCTCCAATTTTCATAGTTCACCTTTATCAGGCGGGGCACTGGCAGACTATTACTCATATTTTCCATTGGCTCAAGCTCTGATATCAATTTGTAATTTACAGGTCCTATAATTTTCCTGTATTCAAATGCATCACTCTTCTATGTTTGAAGGAACTACTCTTTCTATTACTTCTTTCACAGGCTATATTTGATATGAAATACAAAGGACCTATTTATAGGCCAAAATACAAAAGCTTAAAGACTCCAAACAACACAACTCTTCATAACTAAAAGACACAACTCTTCATAACTAAAAGACACAACTCTTCACCAAACTCTAAGCATAATAATTGTCCACTAACAAATTCGTAAGGACATATCCCTTCACCACAAAACTCTTCATTTTCTATTTTCTTTAATTAAATAAAGTTTAAACCAACATAGTGGACTTCATATGGACACAAACCCAATTTCCAGACAAGAATACCAAAACCTTTGTCCCTTGTGTCTTATTTCCTACTTATTATAAAACAATTGACAATCAACTAACAAATATACTTGGTCTACAAATTAACAGAGCACTAATTTTTTAGAGAAATAACAATTAAAAATAAATATATCAGTTAAGATCATGGGATACCTTGAATGCATCTTCATCGGTTCTATCATCACCAATATAAACAGGAAAGACATCAATATAGTTGGCAAATCCTGTTGAAAATGATTTATAATTTAGATGTCAATGGAGAAAAAAAATTAAACTTTGAAATGCCATTAAAAAAACCCTTGAATTTACTTCAGTAGAAAATAACCCAGCATCCAGTTTAACTGGGCAGACTTAATGATCCTCGGCTCAATTCAATGCACTAATAGAGACAAAAGAAATTAATCCTAACTCAAAAGAAAAAACAATAAAAGTGACCTGTGATTTGTAAGGTAAAATTGGTTCAAAACATCGGGTAATAACAATAGCTCAGACTGATGACATAGTAAGACAACAACAATTGAAACAAATCTATGTGTCTTTATGTGAAAGATAACAGTAAATGAGCTAGAATATCTAAACTACTGACCTCAGAGCGTAACTGGTGTATGACGCTGGTATCCTCGGCCCACTCTCTCTTGTGTGGCACTTGGACAATATTGGACATGCAATTTCTACACAAACTCACGTGGCTGAGATACCTCATTCACCAAGGTTGCATGTTCAACACTTAACATGAGAACCTTAGGCATGAAAGCCACTTGGCAAAGGCAAGTCATGCATGATGGCCATTTGTCCAAGGCCTCCCTCTCATTCACTTAGTCATTCTTTCACCACATTCATATAAACCAATCTTATTGCTCAGATTACACGCGTATAAAACAAACCATATATAGCATTTTATTTTATTTTAATTTTAATGGATAATGTACTCATTATATAAATTTATCCCCGATCCTCACAACAAATATAATATAAATACACAAATAGTATATAGCTTTGTTAGATATAATATAAATACACAAATAGTATATAGCCTTCTTTAATACTTCATATTTTCTTGACATAGCATAACTTCCATTATGATTAAAAAAAGAGTGAAATTTAACTTAGTATGCATTAGCTGAAAGTTAAAAGTTAACTGGAAGTGTATATCACTAAATATACCAGAGCTTGTATTATGCGAGGAAGCAGGCTGGATGCTTATATATACCTAAAATAACATTTTATATACATTTGTTGATGTGTGCCAGCGTGTGTGTATCATTCAACCTTTGCATAATTCTAAATATAGATGAACAATAACTTAATATAATTCTAAAAATTAAAGAAGCAATTTAGATATAATTTAATTTAATTTAACAATAGAAGAGACGTACCAGAAGCAACAATAGTTGCTGCGAGAGAATCATTGCGTGGAGGTTTAATGTTGACGGGATTTACCAAGCTCTGTCTTTGAGATAAACTAACAGCACCTCCATCCAAAATCCTAAATGTTACAATTTGCGGAGCTGAAATAAAAAATATTCACAATTAAACATCTAAACACACAAATAAAAAAACCCTAATAGAACATCTAAACCCAAAACGAAATAAATCGTAGAGAAAATAGCAATTGTCCAGTATCGTCCCCAGAAACCATATGCTAGAACATTCATAGAACCAACAAGAAAGAATTTTTCATATAAGCAAACTTAACAAGGTTATGGAGAATGAAAAATGGAGAGAAGGCAACCTAAAGAAGACCCTCTCCCATAAGCTGTGCATCATCTTTCATAGAACTCATATTCTCTCTCTCCTTCCAATATGAGCGAAAGAAAGAAATAATGCAATTTTTGGAAGAATATTCAGATATTCTTCGAAAGCGTAAAAATCTATATGTTAAAGTATTGATGTAGTTGAAGAGTGATTGGGGCATGAGAGAAACGAAGAAGAAGATGATGAAGGTGAAAATGAAAAAAGGAAGCGTGGATAACTTGGAAAAAAGCGGGACATTTTAGATTGTGAAAAAGTAGAAGAGGGAAATAATTTGGGTAAGGAGAAAAGTAACAAAGAGTGAAAAATCTTATTTTTTATAATGATTATAATATGTGTGGTAAAAAATAAATATAAAATAAAATATACAATTTAAAAGTTTATCTTATGGCTATGCAATTACATCATATTTGTCAAATTTAAAAATTAATACTCAATTTTTTTGAACAAATAAAGTGCTTCTATGCCCCATCGGGATATCATCAAATGAAATTAATAATGAAAATTTACATGAAATAATATTTCAAGTTATTTACTTTGCGATTTATTTGTAAATTATCTTAATAATTTTTCATTTTATAAATATCTTTAAAAAATATAATAAAATTTATTTAAAATAAATTAAATATGTATTTTGAAAATAAGATATTCCATTTTTTTATTTTGAAATTCAAAAATATAATTTCTTTTTTATGTTATATATAATTCTTTTTTTATGTAATATTGAAAATTTTAAATTAATTTGAACAAGCTAAGTTTATCAAAAGTTAATTATTGATTTCCTTAATTTTATCCGATCAATCCAATTGATTGGTTTCCTTGATTTTATCCAATCAATCCAATTGATTGGTTTCTCAAATTTCAGCCAATTAATTTGTTTCCTTAATTTTGGTTAATGAATCCAATTGATTTGTTTCCAATCAATCTAATTGTTTTATTCGACAAAAGGTCGGAGCAGTACCAGTTGCCGAGAAGATGAGAGAACATAGATTGAAGTGGTTTGGGCACGTGATGAGAAGGCCCCTGGATGCTCTGTAAGAACAGAAGTTTGTTAGCTCAACACCAATCGGCCGAAACTTACTTGGGGGAAGGTAGTAAAACAAGATTTAATGGAGTGGGATATAGATTGGCGGACGGTATATCTTAGAACGGAATGGAGAAAAGCTATAAGTATGGTGGAGGGTTAGACCCGTGGTTATTCCAATGTTCCAGATGGTCCCTTTTGAGTACTTTTCCACTTCATTTCCCCCCTTCTTCTTGTCCCTTTCTTTTTCACTTTTATTTATTTATGTATACATATATATATATATATATATTTATTTATTTTTATTTTTATTTTTATTTTTCAACAATTTTATAATGTGTTACCACCGACCCCAATTAATTTGGGATAAAGTTGATGTTGATGTATTTTCTCTATCTTCAATAAATCCAATTTAACGACTATATTTAAATTCAAATTTCAAATTTCAACTTAACCCATGAATCCACCTACTATCTTTTGTTGTCTTATAGCTAGCTGAGTTCATTGAATGATCAACCATATGACTCTCAGATTGTTTCTAAGACACCTATGTACTAACAATTTGGAATTTGGAATTTTTTACTTTAATTCAAAAAAATTACACAAGCAGATGGAATTGAATTTGAAAACTATGGGTGTTCATAAATCAATCCAAACCGATTTAAATCGCGATAACCGAACCGAAAAACCGATAACCGAATAAACCGAAAACTGATCCAATATATTAATTTTTCATTATCTACTTGGGTTTTTCCCCAATCATAGCCCCAAAAATTTCTAAACCCAAAGTCCATTAACACATGACTCGATCCACAAAAAAACACAGTCACCTTTTATCAATAAAATTTCATCTACGTAGAGGTTCATATCAATGACCTATCACAATTAATGTACCAAACACAATTAATATTGATTGGTACATTAATTGTAATTAGAAATCGGATCTATGGATATCATGCCTACATAAAAAAAGGACATGGTGGTTTCGAAAATAGGGTTTTATAATTCTCATTTAACATTAAAATTACAATTTTCCTACACACCCTTCGATTTTCGTGATGACATGGGTCCTACATATAATTTTTTCTAACACATGGGTCCCACATATTTTTTATCTCAACAACATGAGATTTTAATTCTCCTAGTAATCGGATCTATGGATATCATGCCCAATCGCATTCTCACCTCATCAATTTTTATTTTTATTTTCATTACTTACATTTTCTGTGATAATTTTATTATTATTGACAAAATCAAAATGACTAGATTAACCCAATATTTAAGAGTTAAAGGTTGATTTGAATTAAAAATATCACAAGGAATATAAGTGCTTTAAAAATTAAATCAGATATTTCATTTACCAAAAAAATTAAAAAATTAAATCAGATATAAATCTAAACTTATTCATCAAAATACCGAATACAAGTTCAAATAAAATAAAATAAAAATTAAGGCCCTATTTGAATATTGTTTCTAAAAACAATTTTTTGAATTTATTTCGAATATTGAATATTGTTTATAAAAACAATTCATAAATATAATTTCTTTTTTAATTAAATTTTTTATAATGGTTTTCGACGGAATCTGAATTCCGTCGAAATATCCACAAATATAATTTCTTTTTTGATTTATTTTTTTATAATGGTTTTCGAGGGAATTCATTTTCCGTCGAAAATCTTCAACGGAATCTGAATTCCGTCGAAAAATCCATAAATAAAATCTCTTTATATTTTTTATAATGGTTTTCGACGGAATTCCTTTTTTGTCGAAAATCTTCGACGGAATCTGAATTCCGTCGAAAAATCCAATTTTTTTTTTATGATTTATTTTTTATAATGGTTTTTGACGGAATTCATTTTCCGTCATAAATCTTCGACGGAATCTAAATTCCGTCGAAAAAAACCATAAATATAATTTCTTTTCTGATTTAATTTTTTATAATGGTTTTCGACGGAATCTGAATTCTATCGAAAAATCCATAAATAGAATTTATTAATGATTTATTTTTTTATAATGGTTTTTGACTGAATTCATTTTTCGTCGAACATCTTCGACAAAATCTGATTTCCGTCGAAAAATCTTTGACGAAAAATAATTTCCGTCGAAAACTTCAACGGAATACATTTTCCGTTGAAATTTCCGTCAAAGACTTTGACGGAATATTTTCCGTCAAAAAATTGGACTTTTCTAGTAGTGATGACAATTATAAAAATCCTGATTTCAATGATAATCTTAGGTCTCTCCTAGTGCACCACAACCTAAATTTTACTAAGATCAACTGACATATCTTATTTTGATATAACATGCCCTAAAAACTTAACTTCCTTCATCCACAATTCAATTATGTACATGTAACGCAGACATTCACATGTAAGAAATGCCCACGAGACTAAGAAAATTATGAAATGAAACACAGACCAAAGGCTAAGTCAAAAAAGTACAATATCACAACGATTTTTTCCCCTGCCCCGCTAAAGGATAGTATTTTAAACTTTAAAAATTTTGATCATTAGCATTAGACTTTCTTTCAATTTAAAAAAGTCTTCATAATTTAAAAAACTATAACGGTTTTTGAAACTTTTAGCCTCTAGCGTTACAATTTTGAAATAAGATATTGCAGGGCGCAAAGCAAGTAATTTTGATAATATTGCTGGGTGCAACTAGGGGTGTTAACGGGCTGAACCGAGCCGAGCTTTGATCTTAACGGGCCAAGCCTGTATTTAAACATGTCTGACTGGCCTTAGCCTGTTACCTGTCATGAATATAATATTGGCCTGTGGCCTGGTTTATTTACAAAAAATAAAAGCCCGTGTGAAGCCTCCTGTCTTAGCCTGTTAGCATGTTAAAGAATAAAAATAAGAGAAAAAAATTCCACAAAAAATCAATTTCCAGATAGAAACCTTAGATTCCAATTTGCAGCAATAATTTACAAAGTCTACAATAAATAAATAAAAATTAAAGTGAGAGAAGGTAGATAACAAGTTATATTATCTTAGCCCATTATAAAAAAAGGTGCCAAGAAAAATTAAAAAATAAATAAATTGACACAAACAAGCGGTGCACAGTGGAACGAATGAATTTTTGTGTGTTTGTTTGTGTGAAGGAGGATGAAGGATAATATAGAACAATACTAGTAATTCCATAAATATACATAAATTCAATATATATCCAAATAGCATAATATAGAACAAAATCATTCAAAAAGCCTGTTAAACAAATAAAATGAGGTGAAATAAATTGATGAGAGAGAGAGATATTACAAGTAGTATAAAAAATATAAATAAATATTTATAGACTAGGCTAGCCTGGGAGGCTCTAAGGCCGAGCTTATGAATTAGAGCCTGAGGCCTTTTTATTAAACGAGCTTTTATACAAGTCCAAGTCTGGTTCCAACACGAGCTTTTATTAAACGAGCTCAGGCCTTTACGAGCCGAGCCAAAGGCCCCTGAAAGGCCCCTGGCTCGTTTACCACCCATGGGTGCAACGTTGATATACAAGGCCTTGGCTGCTAAATAACATGCAATCATAATTAGTTGCGGGTATTCAACTAGCATTGCAGTATTCTCATTCAATAGAATTAAACCAAAAAAATAACAACCTTAAAATATAATAGACTTTAAAGTGTGTGTTTCTATCACACTATTATATTTTTTTCTTTGCTCAATTGTTGGCGGTGGGCATAGAATAGCGGCACAAAGGGCACACGTGACTAGTTTGCAGCCATTGCACAATACATTGTTGGTGAAACACGTGGTCGCAGGGCATTGCGGAGGCTGCCATGTCATCATCATTATTAGCACTCACATCGAACTCTTCCAAGCAGATAGTACAATGCTCATTCTGTTTCATAATCTTGAATTTCTTTAGAGAATTGATGGCATTCTTGGATGCTAGATTCATTCTAAAATGTTGGAGGGAGTCTTCGATCACTGCACGCTCCATCTCTTGATTCTCTTCATCTGACGGCACATCCAAGACGATTTCCAGATACAAAGGGAACACTTGCCCTTCTTGGTCTTGTGAACCGGCATGTGGTTTTATAAAATCAAAAAGTTGTTGAACCTGATTTATGATCCCACCTGAGATTTCATCAAGGCGATCCTGGGTAAAGTACTGCAAGGACCATGGGTAGGGTAAAAGCAATGCTCGTAGGAAATCTAATGCAGTTCGTTGGAGATCTTGAGTAGTACATCCGAAGAAGTGTTTGCACCTTACGTGTACAATGGTTTGGAGTAGGGTTGATATGTTTATAACACGAGCTGAGACGTATCGAAGGGTAAAAATTACTTCGAATCTGAAGAAATCTGCAGCTGTAACTGTGGGCACGTTTGAAAGTGCTTGATGTTGTTGCTCCATCCTACTCACGTCAAAGCGAGCTAATCTTCGTGTAAGATGATGAAGAAAAAGAAGAAAACAGAAGAAGAAAAAGGATCTTGATTTTTAGGTGTGGTGTCTTAACTGTTTGTGAGTATATTTATAGTTTAGGAAGGCATTCAAATTGGAGAAAAATTAAGGAAAGAAATCTTGTTGATATTCCGGTTAAAAGATCTTGTTCGATTGCGATATTTCGATTTATCACTACGATTTTACGTTTTTATGATTTTTTTTCACCAAAATGATTTTACTAATATTCTAAACACTTTTACATTCTTACGATTTTTTTACATTACGATTTTACGTTTTATGATTTTTTAATTTCCTTCCGATTTTACTTGAGATCTCGATTTTAACAACATTGATCGCAACATGTATATATATATATATATATATATATATATATATATATATAACATGTTGATCGTAAGTGAGTCAAATTGTGAATCAATTCAATTTACATAATATCCCGAAATCTTTTAAGACAAAATAATATCAGTTTTACAAATCACTCATTATAATTAAATACATCCCTTATTACAAAAAATAAATAAAAATAAATACATCCCCGAGAAAAATTAGGCACAGAGAGAGAGATCTTCTTGAAATCGAATAAAAGATTTTCAATATCATTCCAATATTAATTCATGTAAAATAATATCCCAAAAAAAAATCAGAGCAATTACATTAGTTTTACAAATAAGTCGTTGTAATTAAATACATCGCTTTTAAAGGAGAAAATTTAGGAAGAGAGAGAATTCATCTAATCCAATAAAAATATTTTTAAGGACGATACCGGCCAATAGGGGTGAAAGTGGGTTGGGCTGGGTCAAGCTTGGCCCCGAAAAGTCCAAGCCTATGTCAAAAAGATTTTAATTTGATCTGACCCAAACCTAGTACGAGTCTCACTGTTAGCCTGATTTGTCCCTTTTATAAAAAGACAAAGGGAAATATTATTCTTATGCAACATAAGATAACATTTCTTTCCTTCACACCCATTAATTTTCGTGTAATTTAATTTTAATTTTTTTATTTTTTATAAATAAGTGGACCTCACTCATGATTAAGTTGTCTGAAATCCCTTCCTTATGGAATTTCCTTTCTCAGTATGAGTTCAATTTCCATTGATACATAATGAATATAATACACTTAATTACAGAAATGCAAAAGTTTAAGTGCAAAAGTTTTGAAAATAGTTCTTTAAGAACTTCACAGTTTTTTTGTTCCACAAATAACTTAACCCAGGGCTAGAACTTTAAACATAAGTATTCCAAACTGAAATCTCATAGACCCAAGATTCAGTACAGAGATAACAAATGGAAGAGAATAGAAATAATAACTTATAATAATAAGAAATAAGTTAGGTTACAAAAAAGTAAAAAGGAGAAGTATGGTAGTTTCACTTGAGGAGTCTCAAGTGGGTGATACAAAATAGAGAAGATGTTGTTGTCACTTTTTTTTTTTGGTGGATGATGTTTTTGTCACTTAACTATTGCTAAAAACTATACAACTGAAAAGTAAAAACTATAACTGAAACTAAATGATCTCTTCTTAAGGAATTCCATACTTTCTTCCTATTGGAACATCCTCTTTATAGGCCAGAAGAGTGGGTGGAAAGACTTGTAATTTTCTTTGAGTTGTTTTCTTGACTGCATAAAAGGGGCAGTGTGAACAGTGCTCAAGAGGGACATAAGTTGCTGGATGGGACACTTATTGTTGAGATTTGTCTTTTCTTCTGCACTTCACATGCTTTCCTTTCCTTTTTCCCAATGGGAACTCTTTATTCTCTACTATACACGTTTCTTCTCGCTTGATTGATGTACCTCTTTATGCTTTATGGAAGCTTCTTTTCAAAGTTTCCTGCAAAGTGTTCAAAGAGATTGAGTTAGTGGAGCAGGTGTATTTAATGAACAATCCTGTTCCTTTTTTCCTATATTTCTCAAATGATTACCTCATTATCCGTTCCATACTGTGTTTTTGTCATAAAGATGTAAACATGTATTTTTAATGCAAAAGTTGCTCATTAGATGAAGGAAAGAATGGTATTTTACCATCAAAATGGGCTTAGATGGGAACTAATTTTCATCCCATCAAACACCCCAAAACGAAACTGTTGGTTGTCATCAAATAACTCAAAAATAGTGATTAGGCTGCTCAATTTCAAACAAAAGCTCAACTTTAGAAACTTAACTAATGAGCAACAATCACATTGAAAGATGAATTGCTATCCATATACGGTAGAGTAGAAAAAATTTGTTCCAAGGTAAGTGAAGGTTACTGATCTTCTGTCTCACTATCACTCAGGGTTGGTGTTTCTATGTCCTTTCCTAGATGTGATTCTTCAAACTCGCTTATATGCTTCTTTCCTAAGAGGTATAGGTGTTTTCAATTTTAAAGGACCTTTGTGAGGAGGAATTATGGAGTGGGTAACATGGTGGTAGCATTGGTCTTGGGTCAGGGAATGTTGACATTTCTTCTTTGTTGAGATTTGGACTCTTCTGTTGTGGAACGCCTTTTCTTTTGTTTTTATACCTTCTTTTCTTTATTTGAAGGAATCTTGTCTGGTATTTTCTTCTGAATTCTTTTGAATGGTTGTTCCCACATTCTTTGTTTATGTCTTCTTGTCGGTACTGCTCATTTTACTGTTGTTCCTTGACATTTTTAGTTTGACCTGGTGGTTTGTAGGGGTGTATGTGGGTGTGTTGATGGATGTATTGGATAGAAGTGTTTGATGTGATTGTGGTGGGATGAGTGTTTGGTGGTTGATCCTTATCTTTGGAATTCACCTGTTCCTCTGCAATACTTACAGCATCAAATCAAGTTCATAAGTTTCATTGTGGTTACACCTTAGGAATGCTCTCATGAGTAAGTGTTTGGCATTTTTTGTTCCTCACCAGTTAGTTCACACAAATCAGCATCCTTTAAAAATCTAAAGATTAAATTCACTTCTCTTTCCCTACTTCCAGAATTCAAAGTAAGAATAAGAATTATTGCTCACTGATTTCATGTTTCATGCCATTATTTATTCACACTTGCATAGCCACAATAATTATTGCTCAAAATAGTTTGAATCTTTCATTGAACAAAAAGAAATTTTTCTATTCAAAAATTTTACACTAGGGAACGGAAATAAAGTAAACCTAAACTTAAAAAGAAAAAGAACATAATGCAAATAAAACAACAAAAAATAAGAGGGTATTTCTCCTTTCACTGTGGATGCCTCTTCTCCAGGCTTTTGTTCATCTCTTCATTCCTCTTTTCATCGATTTCCTCATGTGTTAATGGTCTCTTCCTCAGCTGGTCCTTCAATCTCTTCAAGTCAGCCTCAGGGAGCCATTTCTCAGCTTCCTTTAGGAGCTCACTGACTACAGTAGTGAGGTGTTCAATGTCGCACCACTTGGCCTTCCACATCCAGCACTCTATCCTCCAGCTGGGTAATCTTTTCTTCCAGGAACATACCAAAGACCTTGAAGGCTTCCTTGGTCTCTTTCTGTTCCTCAACATCTTTGATAAGGAGGCGTTTGAGTTGTAACACAGCTTTGGTGTTGTGCATTGTAACACCCCGTATATATCCGGTAATGTTATCATACTATCGTATTAAGCTGCGCTTAATTAAAAAAGCAGAATATCTTTTTTCTTTTCAATTATGATGTCCTTATCATTACCAACTTGCTTATTAATCAATTAATAAAAACATTGCCTGTATGTAATTGCAATAAAACAGCTAACTGAAATATCTCATAAATAAATAACATAAGCATTAGTCTCTAGTCACGGAACTACAACACGTAGATCGGACCAACTATCAGTTTATACAACTCAGCTCAAAGCACTAACAACAGTGACATGGACGATCCTCATGCTCACACAAATAAGGCAACAAAGCCCAACATCAGTCTCCACATCAACAATGTAATAATAAAGGTGCGAAAAAACATAAACAACATCCAATCCAGTCATGCTATCATCAAAGTAGTAATAACAATCATCAACCAAGCTCTGGCCTCTTGCCGCCAGAGACATCAGCCCCATACTACCTGAACCTGAAATAAGCATTCCCCAAACGTGGGGTGAGATCTCTAAACAAGAAATCTCAGAAAGACAATTGGTCCTCAAGGATCTTCCACCCCAAGCTCACTTACATGTGCAATATAAGTTTAAAAGCAGTTTATCATCATCAGTTCTAAAATAGTGCAATGCAGTAGATAATCACGTCATGTGTGTCAATACTATTCTACTGGCCAGAGAAATGCAGGAATATATCTATCTCCTACATATAGTGCAAGACGCCACTTGCATCCACCCCGGATTACCGTATTGTATGACGCCACATACTCAGGCTTACCGTCAAGATGGAACAACACATGCATATTAAAAGTCATTACGTGTAAAGTTCAATCAACATTTCATATGTTCAAAGCATGTAACACAGCATGCATAAACCATACCCCCATGGGACATGGTGGAACCACAACATGGATAAATCGAGGACCCGAAAGCTTACCTTGCAAGGTAACACCCAAAGCCAAGAGTCCACAAGCTCATAGTCCAAACACATCAGAATCACAATCTGTTATGGACCAATACTATATCAATAATCATGCACCACAAGCATACAACTTAAAGACAACGCCTTTCCATTACGGTTTACGTCTTAAGGCTTCGAACAAGCCATAAGCCCTTAACCACTTAGTTTTGACTTAGTTCAATTAATTACAGAAGTTCCACTTCATCAATCTAGGGTCCACAAACCCCCAATAGCCTACTGTATGCACAGTAAAGCTACTGCTCTTCGAAATCCCAGAATATTCGGATATTCCTCGGGGCATATCCGGATATGCAATATCCGGATATCTCACAGTCCATATCCGGATATCCTGATCCCCATATCCGGAAATCCAATATCCGGATATCCAATATCCGGATACCATATTCGGATATCCAATATCCGGATATCTGTTCGACAAATATCCGGATATTTCGCGACAGAATGCAGTTTCTGCATTTCACGAAGATATCCTTCCAAGGTTCCATTTTTAACACTTCAACACGTTAAAGCATGCATTTTTAGGCACATTTAGGTTTACATACCAGTTGGTTACTTGCTTAACCCATTAACATGCAAAGATATCACCTTTAACCCATTAAAACACACGATCAAGGTTGAACAACTCACCAAAGGTTCAAAATAGAGGCAAAGGTTGCTCTTGAAGCTCACAACCAGCTCCTAAACTCTGACTTGAAAGGGTGCACGAAAATGCACAACAAGGTGGGTCCTTTCTACACAAAGGTTGACACTTTGAAGCTCACAAGCCAATAAGAAAGCTCCAACACTGCAAACCACCAACTTAGCCCCTTTTGCAACCACAACACAGCCCCGACACTCAGAAACAAGGCCACCAACACCCTCTCAATGCTCACTCTCACTCACCACAAGTGTTTAGAAGAGAAAGTGTGAAGAAAATCAAAGGAAGAAGCTTCAAGGCTTGAAGACAAGGGAAGGAAGACAAGGAAGCCAAGTTTCTGGTCAGCCTCCACAAAACTCACGTAGGAGAAAACTGTTTTCTAGGATTTTGTGCCCTTAACAAGCCTATAAATAGCCACTTAACCAATTACACATAGTATTAACTTTAATTGCTACGCTTAGCATTTTAATCCCAAACTCAAGATTCTTAACCTACTCAATTTTACAAGAATTATCATATTTTTATTATAATTTTCGGAGCACCTTTCCGGTGCGCGTTTTTCCATAGCCAATATCAGTTCTGGCACCAGTTCTCATTATTTTGACTTGAAACTCGTTTTACAAGTCCTATATATTATTCTAATAATTATCATGCACTTGTTATAGTTTTTCGGAATACTTTTTCGGTACGCATTTATACCGACTAGCAGAACCGGTATCTGCACTTTTCTTCCGAAAAACAACTTTCATCATTCTTACCTACTAATTATAATTATTAAAGCCTCATAATAATTATTATGGTCAATTATGGAATTATTTCCTAATTATCACAATTAAATCATTAATTACCTTAATTAACGGTGCGGGTTCTTACATGCATGGAGTGGGCATGTCTTAGAGCATCACCTGCATTTCTGACAGCCTGTAGTATGGGTGCAAAGGGTGTAGCTCTGATGCTTCTGATACTGTTGTTGACAGAGTTGAAGAATTTCTCTCTGCCTTCTGTTGTTCCTGAAACTAGTTGAAGGTAGAGGAGAGCTGCTACATTTCATTCCTCAGAGCCTTAAGGGGGTGTTTGGTTTAGGGATTTGTAAGAGATAGATAGGGAAATGATAACTATGCATATTAGTTAACCATGTTTGCTTCACGTTTTTGAAAACACTTACCCACCTAAGTCAGTTTCCTACCTAACGAAGAAACCTTGTTTTCTCTCCATTTAGCCGGCTAAATGTATCCCATGGGCAGTGTGGAATTGATGAAAAGCTACCTCATTGCTCATAGTGGATTCTAGGCAAAAGACGACTGGACCCTCACTTTGCGCGCGAAAGGAAAATGGCAATGATGTCGAGTACTTTCCAGAGCTGTTAATAAGTGGTGACTTTCCAAAAGATCAAGACTTGCACAGAGGCAAAAAGGTTAACATGCAAGCGACTGGATGAGCGAAATAGTCTTCACCTTCACTGATGTTTGTGGTCTGATATCGAACCGCAACCATCATCAGTGAGCACGAAGGTGAAAAAAGTGTGGGAGGTAACTCGTTCGAACAAATAATTTTTTCGTTTGGGTTTTTGGGTGCTTTCCTCACAAAGAGTGTGTTTTCCCCTTCATCCATGGTGTTAAATTGCATGTAGGTACACCGCGTTTGTGGTTGGAGTAGAGGGTGGTGTCGAGAAGCCTTGGTGTCCGACAGTAGCATTTACTTTGCGTTTGTTGTTTGCCGTCGACTACATCATCCACAGCCTCTCCGGCAAGTCTTTGTTTCTTAAGCATCTTCATTGAGTAATTTATCATGTGCCCTTGCGTAGGTTCATATGGCATCAGTGGGTAAAATGGTTCATTTCTTTCAGCCCTCGTTTTGATTTTTTATTTTATTTTCTTAAAGTGGTCCAAAAACTACAAGAAAACTTGGATGAGTCTTGATGTTTGTCCTTTTTTAAAAAAATTGAATGAGTTGGGTAAAGAGCTGTTTGATTATTCTCCTTCCCCTCATGATGATAAACCATAATGTCTTTGGCTTTTTTTTGAATTTAGATAAGCAAAGCATTTACTTAGTGGATGGATTTATGATAATATAGCTGATTCATCATATATCGATTTTTGTAAGATCTCATCATATATCCATTCTGTTTTGACATGAATTCAGCCTCTCACTGTATGAATTTTGACATGGTTCATCATATATTTCTGTTAAGATATGAGGAGATGGAAAACTGTTAAAGTAGCTTCGATCAATTAATGCACAAATTAAAAAATGTCAAGAAAATAGATCCAGGATTTTAATCAAACAGATAAGTAACCCAACATAAATAACCACAACCATTCACCATAGGAAAATAAGATTAAATAGTAAAAAAAAACTAATATTACGAACTGAAAGATGCACTGACCATAGGTTCTCTCCATAATGTAGACAGCCCTTAGATATGTGTCCAATCATTTTTCAAACTTTCTTAACGTTGCATACATACTTCCCATATGGATAAGTATTGAATCTAGATGTGGTTCATCATCCTTCAAAGTGTCAATAACTTCTTTCATCTGGCCATTAATTACGAATAAATTGGGTCAAAAAAGAAAAGGGAGTGAATCACTAAAAATTAAAGAAGGAAAAAAAACAGAAATAGGTGTGCAAATGCATGCCTTCAGCAATAGAAATATGATTTCAACAGAAATCTGGAACATATAATTATTTGCATTTACCAGGTAGGTATACACAGACTAAGACAGTAACAAAGGAAAGTAGTTCAGTATAAGTGAGGTCAAATAATACTAATAGAAAGCTAATAATCAGACAGGTGGAAAAACTCAGCTTTGTGCAAGAAAACATGCCTGTCAAGAGTGATAGCAATTAAAAAATATAATTGGCATAAGAAGTGAGTTCAATGTCATTGTATCATTTCCTCGGGTGAGTCAAAAAAAAATTAATGTGGTTTGATCCACCATTAAGTTATATTTCTCCTCCTGTAATTATTTACATGTTTTAGGCAAATCAAAAAAAAAGTTAAAAAAATATCGATGGTTCCCCTTGCATTTATGAGGTGAGACGTTGGTAGCTGTTGGGAATGTCTTTTCTTATATAATGCTTCATTATTGTGCATGTGTGTTTTAGGCTATAGTTATATGAAGGTTTTCCTTTTTTCTGAATTGTACACACACAAATCACTTTTTCTGTATCTCTTTCTCTGCATCCATGCACATTCAAAGGGAGAGATGTGTTGAATTAGCGTTTACGACCATTTATTTCCATATCTTCAAAGGGAGTTATGATGTTATATTTAGTAATCTAACTTTCTCTTATCCTGTAGACCACCTTTGGCGGATATTGTCTTTGTATCATTCACATTATGGCAGAAGGTATTCAGCAATCACAAAAGCGAAGTCATCATACGTGGACCGCTGAAGAGGACAAGGTCCTCATTGAATGTCTTTCCGAAATTGGATCATATTGGAGGGGAGATAATGGCTTTAAAGTCGGATATTCCAATGCAGTGGAGAAGATGATGCACCAAAGGATCCCTGGTTGTTCCCTCCGGTCAATTCCTCACATCACTTCCAGGGTGAAGTTGCTTAAAAAACAATATAATGCTATACATGAAATGGTTGGAGGAAACGGTGGAAGCGGCTTTGGTTGGAATAATGCAAAAAAAATGATTGACGTCGAGAAGGAAATATTCGATGACTGGGTGAAGGTGAGATATTTATTTTTAAAGCAATGCATTATTTAAAACTATTTCATACATTACCAACTATATATAATGCAGAAAATGTATTAATTGTGCAGAGCCACCCTACCGCAAAGGGTATATACAACAAGCCATTCCCTCACTATGAAGCTTTGGGAATTATATTTGGCAAGGATGTGGCTAGTGGAGGTAATGCAGAATGCACACAAGAATCTGTGAACCATATGGAATGAGACCATGCTTTTGTTGATGAGAGTGGAACTGTATTTGATGATTACCTAGATCTTACCGGGGACTACATACCCGCACCATGCCAGGAAACTGCAGGGCCTGAAATTGTAACTGAAGAGCAAGTCGAAGCACCGTCTGTTTCTATTGTTAATGCCCGAAAGGGAAAGAAAAGGCAAAGGACCCCAGATCCTGTAGTTGTAGAGGTTCTTGGTGTCATGAATCGTATTTCCTACAATTACCAGAAAACTACCGATACCATGGACAAGTTGGTAGTGTAAGAACCCGCACCGCTAATTAAGGTAATTAGTAAATTAATTATGATAATTAGGAAATAATTCCATAATTGACCCTAATAATTATTAATGGGCTTAGATAATTATACTTAGCGAGTAAAAATGCTGAAAGTCGCTTTTCGGAAGAAAAACGCAGATACCGGTTCTGCTACCCGGTATAAATGCGTACCGGAAAATTATAACGAACGCATGATAATTACTAGAATATTATGTAGGACTTGTAAAACAAGTTTCAAGTCAAAATGACGTAATCTGATGCCAGAACTGATACTGGCTATGGAAAAGCGCGTACCGGAAAGGTGCTCCGAAAAATAAAATAAAAATATGACAAATCTTAGAAAAATGCGTAGGTCTAGATTCTAAAGTTTGAGATCAATATCTTTTACTTTGCGATTAAGGCTAATACTGCGCGATTAGTGGCCATGTGCCTATAAATAGGCACACTAAGGCACACAACCCTAGGTTTACTATTCAGAACGTGAGTGTTGGTGGCTGAGGGAGTGTGATCACTGTTCCATTCCTTTCCCTCAACCTTTGAGGATCAAGTTTTCATCTTTGGCTTGGTTTCTCCTCCTTCTTCCTTCCTACACACTTGTGATCATCCTTGTAAGAGTGAAAGGAGTGTTCTTGGGCAGTGTCAACTGCTGTGTGAGTGAGGTTAGTGAGCATGAGCTTGGAGCTTTAGTGATGGCTACCTTGTGGTAGTCATTGTGAGCTTCAAAGTGCCTTCTTCTGGTGCAAGAATCCATCTTGAAGTGCCATTTTCGTGCTCCTACTTAGGCTGAGTTTGAGGAACCTTGGGAGAGCTCCAAGAGCACAACTTGCCTCTGTTTTGAACTTTGGTAAGTTACCTCACCATGATCATGAGTTTATCTTGTTTAAAGTTGGTGTCTTGACATGTAAAAAGTTAAAATGAAGTAACCAACACCTAAATGAACTTGTATATGCTTAAAGATGCATGCTTTAACGTGTACATGTGTTAAAAGTTGGACCTTTGGGATGGATATTCACGAAATGCAGAAACTGCATTCTGTTGTGAGATATCCGGATATTTGTCGAACAGATATCCGGATATCAGTATCCGGATATGGCATCCGGATATTGATATCCGGATATGGGATCTGGGTATCCGGATATGACATATCCGGATATGTCCAGTGTGATATCCGGATATGGCATATCCGGATATGCCCCTTCTGATATCCGGATATCCTGGGTTCTGCGCAGACAGTAGCCTTACTGTATGAACAGTAAGCTATTGGGTGTGTGTGGACCCTAGTTTAAGGAAGTTGAACTTCTGTAATAAATGGACTAAGTCAGAATCATGTGATTAAGGGCTTATGGCTTTGATGGAAGCCTTAAGACGTAAAAAGTAAAAGAAAGGCGTAGTCTTTAAGTTGTATGCTTGTGATGCATTAATATTGACTTGTTAATGGTCCATATCAGATTGTGATACTGCTGTTTGTGGACTAGTGAGTGGTTGAACTCTTGGCTTGGATAGCTAGCTTGCAAGGTAAGCTTTCGTGTCCTCGGTTTAGCCATTTTGATGTTCCACCATGTCCCATGGGGATAGGTTTATGCATGCTGTGTTACATGCTTTGATTATTTTGGAAATGTTGTTGAGCTGTTTATATGCAATGAGCTTTTTATGATGCATGTGTTGTCCACCTAGACGGCAATCTTGAGTATGTAGTACATACAAGATGGAGAAGCATGTGGGTGAGGTGCAGGTAGTATCCATGTACTCATGTAGGCATAGACGTATTCCTACATTTCTCTGGCCAGTAGATTTGAAAGCACACATGACATGATTAATTGCTGCATCGCATGATTTTAGAACTTATACTGTAATACTGTTTAGAACTTATATTACACATGTAAGTGAGCTTGGGGTGGAGACTTCTTGAGGACCCCTTGTCTTACTGAGATTTCTTGTTAGAGATCTCACCCCACGTTTGGGGAATGCTTATTTCAGGATCAGGTAATGTTGAGGGCTCAGGTGGCAGGAGGCCAGAGCTGAGTTGATATTGATATGCTGTTCTGCTGGATTGACTTCTGTTATGTTTTATGCTTTATTTATGTTAAGTTTATGTTGAGACTGTTTGTGGGCATTGTTGCCTTATTTGGTGAGCATGGGGTTTGTCCATGCCACATGATTGTGTTATTGTCCTTTTATTTTAATGTTGTAATTAATGTATCAGGATTTTGACCCAGGCTGCATGTTGTAGTCCTGCGGTTCTAGATACACACATTATATTTATGTACGAGGTATTCAGTTAGATGTCTTGCAATTTACATACAGGCAGTATTTTTATGAAAATGATTAAGTAATCAAGTTGGTTAAGTTAATGACGTCATAATTGAATTAAAGAAAAAGTTATTCCGCATTTTAATTAAGCGTGGCTTAATACGATAGTATGTTAACAATCCGGGTTTAACACGGGCTGTTACATTTTATGGTATCAGAGCACTTTCTAGGGAAAAGCCTGTATGTATTGCAATAACTTAGGATGTGTCGTTGCGTGTCTACCTTGTGTTCTCTCTGATTGGTGTGCGTTATGATAATGCATATGTGACCACATGGCGTGGGCCTGATCAACTCATTCTTTGTGTAACTTGTGCAGAGTCATGGTGCCCCCAAGGAGGAACACAAGTACGAGCGAGGATCAGACGGATCCTGTCCTGGCTGCATTAGCTGAGATGCAGGCGGCCCGACTAGCCGACCAGGAAGCCACGAGGCTGGCGAACCGGGCGATGCTGGACGCAATTCGAGATGCGAACCGGCAAACCACGACAGAGGTTCTGGAGGAGAACCGGATGGCCAACATGACTATGATGAGGGTCATGTTGGAGGAGTTGAGGGTTGGTCCTGCTGCGGGCCAGGGTCCTCCACCACCTCCACCGCCACCACCGCCTCCACCTCCGCCTAGTCAACAGGAGGACACCCAGAGCCAGATGGGTGAGGGTAGTCATTTGACGGGGGCTATGCAGACTATCCCCGTACTTGCTGAGGATCGTGACGAGATCGATCGCCGGCTGAATGCTTTCCGCAAGCATAAGCCACCTACCTTCGACGGATCGTATGATCCCATTGCTGCTGCCAGATGGCTACAGGCGCTGGACAAGATTTTCCAGATCATGCAGTGCACCGATCCGCAGAAGCTGTTGTTCGCCACGTATATGTTGGAGGGCGAGGCCCATGAGTGGTGGACCAACCTTTCCCAGGTCTACGAGATGCAGGGCCATGTGATGACGTGGCCATTCTTCGAGGAGAGCTTCTTGGGTCAATACTTTCCATATGACTCACAGGAGAGGAAGCAGGGGGAGTTTGACCGGTTGGTGCAGGGCTCGTTGTCTGTCGACGAGTACCTGGCCAAGTTTAATGAGCTGGTCAAGTTCTCTCATTTCCGCATGGCGAGGCCTACTCCTACATTCTTGGCTGCCAAGTTCCGGAGGGGACTTAATGAGGATATTGCTGGACATCTCGCTGGTTCTGCTTCGAGAGACTTCGGAGCGTTGGTGCAGCAGTGCCGCGACATCGATGACTACTGCCGTGCGAGTCAGGCCAAGAGGGCCAAGGTTGAGGTGCCGTAGAGCGCTGGTGGTTCCACTCCCTGGAAGAACAAGAATTTCGCCAACAAGGGCAAGGGCAAACCGTTGGCGGCTAAGCAAGCGCCGAATCAGTTCAGAAAGACTGTTGCTCCGGGGAACGCCGCTAGACCTCCTGCTCCCAGATGTTCGGGATGCGGGAAGTCACATTTTGGGCCGTGCTCTACCGGACAGTTGATATGCTTCCAGTGTGGCAAGGAGGGCCACTACTCCAGAGATTGCCCGTCGGCGAGAGTTGCTGCAGTGCAGGCTGTGCCGTTGCAGATGGTTCCTACTGGGGCGCCAGCCGTGCCACCTACTACTGGGCGTGTGTATACGTTGGATCATCAGCAGTCGGACAGAGCTCCGAACCTGGTCAGAGGTACTGTTACCATTGGTGGATCAACTATAGATGTTTTGTTTGATTCCGGGGCAACGCACTCTTTTGTTGCTACCCCTATTGCTGTGGGGCTTGAGTTGCCCAGTGATGTGCTTTCTCCACCGATGCGGGTGACCACCGCCACCGGAGAAAAATGTTTGACCTCCACTGTTCATCGCAATGTAGCGTTTCAGTGGGATGGCCGTGACTTCTCGGTAGATCTGATAGGATTACCGATGGCCAACCTTCAGATTATTTTGGGCATGGATTGGTTGTCCAGAAACTGTGCAATGATTGATTGTTGTGCCAAGAAAGTGGTGATGTCTCCGGGTGGGTCCACAGCCAGTTCCTCACCGCTCATTTCAGTCCTGCAGGCGAGGAGGGCCTTGAGAGCAGGGGCATTTGGCTATGTCATGTTGGGAGGTTTGGTGAGTGGGACACAGGAGGATCTCACTGGCATTCCTGTGGTGAGGGAATTCCTCGAGGTGTTTCCTGAGGAGATTCCTGAGTTTCCACCGCAGAGGGAGATAGAGTTCTCCATCGACCTATTGCCTGGTGTGGGGCCTATATCGTTGGCTCCATACCGGATGTCGCCACCAGAGTTGGCGGAGCTGAAGAAGCATATCGAGGAGCTTTCAGCAAAAGACTTTATTCGGCCGAGTGTGTCTCCCTGGGGAGCACCGGTCATTTTTTTAAAAAAGAAAGATGGGACCATGCGGTTGTGCACCGACTACAGACAGTTGAACAAGGTGACAATCAAGAACAAGTACCCTCTTCCACGCATTGACGATTTGCTGGATCAGCTCAGGGGTGCTTGCGTGTATTCAAAGATCGACCTACGGTCCGGTTACCATCAGATACGGGTGAAGCCGGAGGATGTCCCAAAGACAGCATTTCGCTCGAGGTACGGGCACTACGAGTACTTGGTGATCCCGTTTGGACTCACCAATGCACCCGCAGTGTTCATGGACTACATGAACAGAATCTTCTAGCCGTACCTGGATCAGTTTGTGATCGTCTTCATTGACGACATCTTGATCTACTCCAAGACGGAGGAGGAGCATACTGAGCACTTGAAGATTGTTTTGCAAGTGCTGAAAGAGAAAAAGCTATATGCTAAGCCGTCAAAATGTGAGTTTTGGCTCAAGGCGGTGAAATTTCTGGGTCATGTAATTTCTGCTAATGGAGTTGCAGTTGATCCGAACAAGATTGAGGCCGTGATGGATTGGGAGAGGCCCAAGACGGTTACAGAAGTGAGAAGCTTCTTGGGTTTGGCAGGCTACTATCGGAGGTTCATAGAAGGATTTTCCAAGATGGTGCTACCGATGACTCGCCTTACCCGAAAGGAGACTCCATTCGTGTGGACACATGAGTGTGAGGAGTGTTTCCAGGAGTTGAAGGAGAGACTGACTACTGCTCCAGTGTTAGTTCTTCCTGATCCTGCGGAGCAATTCGAGTTATACTGCGATGCCTCTGGTAAAGGACTTGGCTGTGTGCTGATGCAGAAAGGGAAAGCGGTTGCTTACGCTTCAAGACAGTTGAAACCTCATGAGGAGAACTACCCGACTCACGACTTGGAGTTGGCAGCCATTGTTTTTGCTTTCAAGATTTGGAGGCATTACCTGTTTGGCATGAAGTTTGCTGTATTCAGTGATCACAAGAGCCTGAAGTATCTGTTTGACCAGAAGGAGTTGAACATGAGACAGCGTAGATGGATGGAGTTCTTGAAGGACTACGACTTTGAGTTGAGGTATCACCCTGGCAAGGCCAATGTGGTAGCCGATGCTTTGAGTCGGAAATCCGTGAGCTTATCCAGCTTAATGATGAACGACTACGAGGTGATCGAGAAGTTCAGAGACTTGAGAGTGAACTCCTTGTTTGGGGGCGCACTGCTCGAAATGGAAACAGCAGAAGTGATTAATGAGCTGATGGAAAAGATAAAAGAGGCGCAAGTGCAAAGAGAGTGCCTCGATTATGTGAAGAACCAGGACGGTGTGTCTTGGAACGAGGATGGATTGCTGCTGTTCTAGAAGAGGATTGTTATTCCTCGAGGGCCATTGACCGAAGAGGTTATGGCAGAGGCTCATAAGGGCCGGTTTACTATCCACCCTGGTGCCACAAAAATGTACCAGGACCTAAAAATGAATTTTTGGTGGCCGGGCATGAAGAAGGACATAGCGGTCTACGTGTCCAAATGTCTTATTTGCC
>JAVKPL010006333.1:0-26206 GCA_032173675.1 Gastrolobium villosum
CTCTCACTGTTTTTTGAATTTCCAAATTTGAATTTGATTTTAACTAAAATTTTAAATTTGATTTTTGAATTCTGAACTACTGCAGCCAACTCATCTTCTTATATTCTAAAGAAATTCCATTCTTTGGAAAGTTCGGAACGTGTCGCTTTCTCCTTCACTTTCATCTTTGTGTTCACACTACAAAATTTCAAAAACCTTTCCTTCTTGCTTTGAATTCTGAATGGTGGCAGGCAACTCATTTAATGTTGAGCTACTTTCTGCATTGGTTTTGTTCCTCTCAAATATCTCCCAACGCCAGAAATTTATTTTTTCGTTGATTCCCTTTTCAAATATCTACCAACGCTTGGGGACGATTTTGTTCCTTCTCTTTAAAATCAACTTTTGCTGCTGCCAAATATCAGTTGTTTGCGCATTGGTTCCTCAACGAAATTGCTTCTTGCTTCTCTCTTTTTTCGACTTACAGGATTATGGTGAAGGTGGTTTGGGCTTCGAAAGTTCCTAACTTTTAACGTAAAGTTTTTTACGACAGTGTTGAAATGGTTTTATTGGATGAACAAGTAGTTGTCTGTGTTTTTTAAATCTTCTTTGTTTTGATCATTTTAATTAACGTTATTGATGTAAGTTGGCTATGTTCTTTTGTAGGGTGGTAGGATCCACGCCACTGTCAAAAGTTCCGCGGAAGAAAATCCATGAAGGAGAATGCTATTCTATAAAAAAAAATTGGAGTTGGATTCAATAGCGATGTGTTCAAGCCAACCAAGCATCAATATCGTTTTTCTTTTAACTTAAGGACTGATGTTAAATCAATTGTTTATTCTAATATTTCTGAGAGTGAATTTGATTTTGTTGATTAAGACATCATTGAGAAAGAAACATCTGACTCTCCTTATTTAGTGGGTAATATATTTTTTCCTTACTGCTGTTCATTTTTAATTGGTGCATTTTTTTGACGAGCTCTTTGCTGCCCTCTTTGTTTTGTAGACGTCATTTGTTTAATCTCAGGAATTGGGGAAGTTTGTGATCGTGTGGTTTTTGGAAGGAAGACGAAAATGGTTGTGTTGGAGCTTGACAGCCTGAGGTATTTTAAATGTCAGAGTTAAAGAAATTTTTTTTGTTGTCGCTCTGTTATCTTATATGTTTCGTGTATGATATTGTTCCTGTTGCAACTCATATGTAGGGGTCACAAGCTGGAGTGCACTTTGTGGGAGCATTATGTGGATGAGGTGCAGTCTTTCTTGGCAAACAGTGACACTCCTCATAATGTTATAATAGTTCAACTGGGAAGGATCAAATGTTTTAGGGGTATGTTTTTCTCAAACAAAAAGTTATTTTAATTTTAGCTTATGCATTCTGTTTTTATTCAATATTTTCTCTCACTATGTTGTCACCGGTGATCAATTCTCATTATTCCATTGCTGGATAATTTAACTTTTCAGTTTTTCAGATTGCAAAAAAAATAAAGCTTGAGAAAAAGTTACGTAATTTCTAAATTATATTTGTATTTTCATTTCTATTGCATATTTTTTGTTTGTTTTCTTAAATAGATATTAAAACCATTTCATTTGCTTACGCAGATTAAAAAGGTTGATAATTGAATTTTTTCTTTCTTTTTTAAATAGATTTGATGCAGAATCAGATGAGAATAGCCCGTAGATTGGCCTACTGTGACTGAAGAGTGTTATTTAGTGTCTTGGAGAGAAGATATTTAAAGAAAATTTGTTGTTATTTAAACCAAATGTTCAAGTCACATTTTTTTATTGGAGTTACATTTTTAAATGTTAAAAATGATTTCTTTTTTTGGTTATTGTAATGACATTTTTTAGATGTTCAAATCGTTTTGTGATGTTTTGATATGTTGACTTCAACCAATTATAATGTTATGTGATGTAAATCCTAACCTACGATTTAAATTTTAAAAAAGTTTCAATTTGATTCAAACTTTTGGTTCCTATGGATATATATATTTAAAGTTTGGGTTTTTATTGACTTGATTCAGTGGAATTCAAATATTTAATATTTTTTTAAAAAAAAACAAATCTCTAAGTAATAAAAACATCCCAACCTACGATTTAAATCTAAATAAAGTTTCAATTTGATTCAAACTTTTGGTTTTTATGGTTGGATATTTAAATTTGGAAAAAAAATTTACCTTGATTCAGTGGAATTCAAATATTTACTTTTTTCAAAAAAAAAAAAACAAATTTCTAACTACTAAAAACATCTCAACATACGATTTAAATCTAAAAAAGTTTTAAACATGATTCAAACTTTTGGTTCTTATGGCTTAATATTTAAAGTTGGAAATTTTATTGACCTTGGTTCAGTGGAATTCAAATATTTACTTTTTTCAAAAAAAAAAAATCTCTAACTACTAAAAACATCCGACCTGCGATTTAAATCTAAAAAAAGTTTAAATTTGATTCAAAATTTTGGTTCTTATGGATGGATATTTATAGTTGGAAATTTTATTGACCTTGATTCAGTGTAATTCAAGAAAATTGCATAGAAAATTGCTAAGCATATTATTAAAATTATTTATTATATCTATTGGCGGGAAATATTTAATGTATATAATTCAAACTTTTTAAATTTGAATTTTGAACTTGATAGGTGGGAAAAGAGTATAAAGCAAAAAACTGAAATTATAAAAAATTGGAATTTGATTAAAGAGAGTATTCTAATTATGTCTTTTTTCTAATGATGTGTTTCTAAATGCAGTTCAATTCAATTTATCAAATAAAATACTTTTTAATATACACAATTATGTTAAACATAATATTCTTTTTAATTATGTTTTTGTTTAAATAATAAAATATTTGATTGTATTAAATGCAGTTCAATTCAATTTATCAAATATACACAATGAATATAAATGAATTAAAATTTTAAATTTTAATAAAAAATAAAAAATTACATTTATCGTTCTATAAAATATAAATAATAAAATTTAATCACTGCAGAAAATGTTTTAGTTTAATATATAACAAACAAATTAAACGTTCATCTTTTTTGATATAAGAGTATAAATAACACAATTTCATGTGTCGTAAATATGAAAACTAGAAACTATTATTTGGAGAATGTGCACATCCTTCTATCCATGTTTCCCACAACTTTCTATATGAAAAAATATCTTAAATTTATTAATAATATTAATTATTATTTCTATTGGGTGGAAAATATTTAATATTGAAAATTTATATTTTTTAAATTTGAATTTGAACTTGAAAAGTGAAAAAAAAAAAAAAAGATCAGCATTTAATATTTCTGTAAAAGGAAAAATATATCTATATAAGAAATTAGAATTTAATATAAAAACATACATTAAATAAAAAGTATTTAAAATTATAAAATAGGTGTAGAGGTGATAAAAATAATAATTTAAATTTTAAATGAAAAATAAGAAATGATGAATTTATAATTTAAAAGAGTTTTTACTAATATTTTAACTAAAAAAAGTGATACAAAAAGAGAAAAAATTTCCGTACAAATATTTTTTTTTAAAATATAAAATCATAAATTAATACAAAAGAATCTAAATTTTAAATTTAAATAAAAAAAACTTATTCTATCATTCGGTAAAAAAATTATAAAAATATAATTACTATAAATACAAAAAATTTAATTTAGTATATAAGAAAGGAATTAAACTTTAATTTTTTATTTTTATTTTTGATAAACAACATTCATTTTTTTATTACAAGAGTATAATTAACACAAATTCCTATGTCGTGAATGAATAACTAAAAGCTATTATGTGAAAAAAGTGCACAACCTTCTATGGATGTTTTTCACTACTTTTTGTGCGAAAGAATATTAGGTCTATAAATAAAATTTATAATTATATCTACTGGGTGAGAAAATATTTAATATTTACAATTTAAACTATTTAAATTTGAATTTTGAACTTGATAGGTGGGGAAAGAGTTCAACATTTAATGTTTCTATAGTGAAAAAAGGACATATTTAATAAATTTAAATTTAATATAAAATTATAGATTAAATTTGAATTTGAATTTGAAATTTAAACTTCATAGGTGGGAAAAAAAGTTTAAGATTTTGGTTGTCAAACAACTATATTGATATCACACTACATTTTGCATAGATGATTGTTAAGCCTATTAATAATACCTCAACTTTCTGCTTCGAAAATTATTAAACCTATTAATAACATTTATTATTATGTAATTAAACTAATGAATGGTTTTTTGATATTACTCTATTCAACTATAAAGTGTTTGATAAAATATTAAACGTACCAACTCAAATATTTTCTAACTCGTTATCTCTTATATATGTCACAAATACACAGACCACAAAGAGTCGATTTAAAGGCAACTATAAGTTTATCAAAATAAAAGGCAACTACAAAATATATGGATATATAGTAAAATAGATGCAACTATAAGAACAATTTTAACCAGTGTTTTAAAACCCGGCCGGGTCGACCCGGGACTCGGTGACCCGGTGGGTTCCCCGGTCCGAGTGGGTAGTTGAACCGCTTCTGCAGTCAACCCGCATCGGACCGGTTGACCCGGCCGAAACCCGACGACCCGGTTGACCCTGGTTAGGCCGGTTATTCCTTTATTTTTTGGTAATTTTTTTTTTGTTGATAAGAACTCTTGAATTAAATCATATTCATATTTTATGAAGAATATGATTAAAAGTAAGGTGAAAATAATAAGGTATTTTAGATTAGTGCAGTTCGTTTATGTAATTTAGTTGCATCTTATAATGATCTCATGAAGTTAAGAAGTGATAAACACTGATGGTCCCTTGATCTCATCTCAATGGTGGGCACTTTTTTTTTTAGTGTATATTTCATGCATACTATTTGTTATCATGATTTAATTTATCCGTATCATGTCAAACACAAAAGGTGCATTTAACTTATATTGCAGTTTGCTTACCCAAAAAAAACTTATATTGCAGTTTTAATCCAATATTATGATATGGTCTAGAGCGAGAAGCTTAGAAGTATATAATATTTGCTATCATTGAAAATCAAATTATTTTTTGAAGCTCATTGATAGTTTTCTTATATGAATTTTTATTAATATAAGTCTTATTTTTATATTTTTAATATGTGAACAATAAATCCGGTTCAACCCGGTCGAACCAATGACCCAATAACCCAGTACCTCGACCGGTTCGATGACCAGTCCGAGTTTTAAAACACTGGGAAAAACATTACATGTTAATATATAAAAATCTCACAGTTAGAAGTGACAAACTGGGCCCGGCCCAGAGGGCCTGCCCACCAACTTATTTTTATAATTAAATTAAAATTTCGTCATTATTCTTTTATAATTAAATTACTAAGTCTGATTTCAATTTTTGAAAATATAAATTTGTAAAATTCAAAATACTAAGATATAAATCCTTGTAAAAAGTTTATTATTTACCTAAAATGTTGATAGTTAAAGGTTACAAACTGGGCTTGGCCTGAGGGCCTGCTCGCCCCGCCTGCAACCAAGTTTTTATAATTAACTTAAAATTCCACTATTCTTCTTTTATAATTAAATTCCTAAATTAGATTTCAATTTTTGTAAATACAAATTTGTAAAATTTTAAATACTAATGACACAAATCCTTGCAAAAAAAATAATAATTTCTTATTATTTCGTAAATATAATTGTGATAAATGTAAGTTTATCTTTGAGATAAAATATAAAAACCTAGACATAACTATAAGAGTCTTTTTGTGGATAAATATAAAAGTCTATTTACATGCTGATAGTTAGAGGTGGCAAACTGGCATCGGCCCGGAGGGCCGGTCCACCAATATATTTTTATAATTAAATTAAAATTTCATCATTTTTTTTTATAATTATATTCATAAATCTGATTTTAATTTTTGTAAATACATATTTGTAAAATTCCAAATACTAACGACACAAATTCTTGCAAAAAATAATTGTTTATTATTATTTTTTAACTTTTATTGTAATAAATGAAAGTTCATATTTGAGAAAATATATAAAAACTCAAATGCGACAATAAGAACCTTTTTTGTGGATAAATATAAAAACCTATTACATGTTGATAGTTAGATGTGGGAAACTGGGCCTCGCCCCACAGGGCCGACCCACCAACATATTTTTATAATTAAATTAAATTTTCATCCTCCTTCTTTTATAATTAAATTCCTAAATCTGATTTTAATTTTTGTAAATACAAATTTTTTAAATTTCAAATGCTAATTGTAACACCTCGTAGTACTCCGGTTGTTAACATACATGATATTTAACATTCACAGGGGAAGACTTTATTGAAAAGGAATAAAGCGTCTTATAAAAATACGAGTAAAATTTTTCCAAAACCTTTTATAAAAACATTTCTAGAAACGTTCACGTGAGATACTGCGAAAGTGTAAATCTAAACATACATCTACTAATTAATCCTATGAGCCAGTATTAGTGGCCATTGACCATCAAGATATGACATCAAGTGTCATTCCTGATGGAGTCCACGGACAGCATAACGGCTGTATTTCGGATAACTAGGAACATGGTTCCCACACATACATTTACCCTGATAAATATGATAATTTAAACAGACAGCTTGAAAGTCCACACGGACTGCAATCCCCTCAATGGGTCAATGCAAACAAGAAGACTCCATGTCCAAATTAACTGAATACATGCATCAAGTTTATATTAATTCAAAGTATAAAAACATCAGTAATTGATCCATGGCTCTAAGGATACAATCGTGAGCCTAAATAAATACATGACATAATCTCCATATATAATTAAGCATGTTAACAAATCCATACGTCATCATAAGTCTAAACATAGTCTAAAAGAATTAGTTGCATCATCAACTACTCCAATGCGGGGCCTGGCCCCTAGAAGCATCACCACTACTCTGGGTACCTGAAATAATGTCCCCAAACGGGGTAAGATAACAACATCTCAGTAAGCTCAAGGTTCATAGAGGATCCTCTAACCCCTGAGCCCACTTCCTGCATAACAAGTCAGGTATAAAGCATATAATACAGAAATACAACATAAACATAGCATCATCATATCATCCTTGTGTAACCCCATGGTCAAAGCCATAGACGGTTACACATGTGTGACTTCCAGGGTCAAGCCATAGACAGTCAACACAATCTCAGTATGAAATAGCTCCCAGAGTCAAGTCATAGGCAGCCTACATACCATGATCACTCACCAGGATCCTCATAACATATATCATCAGTGCATCATCATAACATCAAGATCATATAACATCTATATGAATGTGAATGAATGCACATATACATCATACCATATACTCTCATACAATACAACCATAATGCCCACCATCATGGTGGGGCCACAAGAGAGAGGAGTCAACTAGAACTAGGAGCTTAACTCAGGGAGCTTAGCACAAGCCCACACTCCAATAGTATACGTATGCTCCAACAAAATCCGCAAGTGCACGGTTCTCTAGGCACACATAGAGTAGGAACCATTCACATTATTAATTACATATTAATTAATCAAGTCATATCCATGAATTAATCATTTAATAATTCCACTTTTCATACTCATATGCCAATAATATGCACATCACAAATCTAGACCAATTATTACATAATTACGTATTTTAGTGCATTATTACAAGCTACCTAAATCTTCAATTAATTACATAACTTAGAATCACATGCAAGGCTCACTTAGGTAACTTATTATTTTCAGCTCATACACGCCATATTTATGATTATTATAAGTTACTAAGGGTTCCCCTAAGCCCACTTAGCTTAAATATCACTTTTACGATTTTCCCAAAACTATACATGTTTCTGTTTTCTAGTTACTGAGAGCGAATCACTTGTTATATATAACACCTCAAATATTTAAATGTGAATTTTAATATTATAATGTGAAAGGAAAAATGGTGGATTAGTGAAAATCCAAGGATTATGGCCAAAATGGGCAAAAAGGGCAAAATGGTAATTTGCCAACCGTGTGTTCCGAGGCTTAAATACTGAGTTAGAGATTTCGTATGACAAAAATAATACTGGAAATGGAATCAGGGCGGAAAATTGAGTGAATAGGCAAATTTGGGAAAAATTGATGAATAGTGATTTTTTTTAAGTGTTAAAATACTGTGATGTGAGTGTACCGATAGGGGTGAAATTTTTATCAATATTTTGGAGAAAGAAAAATATGTCATGGACTGGAAAAATATGTAGATTAGGAATTTATGATCGGAATTTTTATCGGGGTTAAAGTTAGATCGCGTGTGGGACCCGTGTGACCGAAGTCACTTGGCCCCACCTCCTTTTCTTCTTTCTTTCCTCTCTTTTCTTCTCCATTCTCGCGCACAGCCCCTGCAAGTGAACCAAAACACACCCTTCTCCTCCATTCTTCCCATTTCATCATTTCTTCACCGAATCGCTTGATTTTGGTGTTGAAATCTATTGTAAACAACCTTCCAAAGCCATTGGTAACACTTAGAAGCCTTGAATCCATCTCCTTGGCCGCGTTTTGAGCAAAATCAGATTCGACCCACTTGAGTTCTTGGAGATTTCTTGGAGTTTTGATCTTCAAATGGTTTAGTGAAGCCTTGGTGGTGATCATACAACACATTGTGAGTATATTTGTGGTATTTTGATGGTTGATTTCATAGATCTAGAAATTTATGTTCAAACCTTTGATTTTAGATGTGTGATGATAGAGAGCCCAAATGGAAAAATGCTATTAGATGAAAAGGCCTTAGAATCATGCTTGTAAGCTAGAAATGCTATGTTAATTTTTGGTGAAAAATATAGGTTTTTAACTTAGGCGAATTTGAGGAAATTTTCATGGAAAAATGAGTTTTGGTGTAATTTGGATTGATGATTGTTGTAGGGTGCCTCACACGGACGGAATTGTGAAAAGTTGAATTGGAGCATACGTTTGGAACGGATTGCTAGTATTGAGGTAAACTCTTGGAACTTGGGTTTAATCCCTAGTGTGCTCCACCACACCTAGAGGAAGGTTGTGGTTGGATTATGTGGTTAAGACATGATGTGATTGCGTGCTTGTATGCATATTGCTTGTATGGTGTGAAAATTGTTTGGTCACTGGCCAGTTGACGTGTGGAATTTGGACATCCGCTGGGTTCGTCCTTGTGAGAATGCCAGTCGGGTTTTGCCGTGGAGTCGACTCTGGGAGCGGCGCCAGGATGATCCAAACGTGGGACGTCCGCCGGATAGGGCTCATGAGGAGTTCCGGTTGGGTATTGCCATGGAGTCTTCTCAACCATGGGAGAGGCGCCAGGATTGTCTCGGGAGTTATATGATGGAGTCCTTGAACATGAATCCATGAGTGGATGTTCTTGGGTGTCTCCAGTTGGATGGTGATATTGTTTTACTTGCATATTACATTATGTCATATTTATACATTTTAGTGAGCCATGGAGTGGAGAGAGCCTCTGGCTCCATTGGTTTACTGAGATATATCCGTATATCTCACCCCGTGTTTGGGGGACCACATTTCAGGTCACTATGAGCCGGGAGGAGCTTCGGGCAAGAAGCCCGTATAGTGGACATTGGATTGGCATGCGGTGCATTGGGATTGCATGACATTTTGGAGGAGTTATGGAGTGCACATAGCATACCTTTAGTATTTTGAGACTTAGGTCATGAACATATTGCATGATGTCATTTCCATGCTTTTGTTAGTGTCCATGATCATATGCTAAGTCTTGTTTATGGTTTATTATTCATGGCATGGATAACTGTATATTTGGAGTGAGCATGGGACTTGTCCATTGCCACATTCATAGCCTTGAAGTCTTGGTATTCTTGTTGTAAAAATGGTCCATATTTGTATGTAAATGGCCATTATTTGAGGACTTTGTAAATGATGTTTAATCTAAGGAAATTGGATGATGGAAGGGCCTATAGCCTACATTAGTACATGATTATGTGTTATTTGGAGTACCAAGTGGTTAGGGATGGATTACACAACCTTTTTGGGGCTTAAAATGCTGTAATCTGTCATTTTGCTGCATAGTAATCGATTACCCAAGGCATGGTAATCGATTACCATGCAACAGGGGACGAAAAATTGGCTACTGTCTTCACTGGTAATCGATTACTGGCCTTTGGTAATCGATTACCATGTGAGGTAATCGATTACCCAAAGTTGGTAATCGATTACCAGAACAGAGGATTGAGAAAATTGGCTACTGCCTCATTTTTGACAGGTGGTAATCGATTACCACCCACTGGTAATCGATTACCACAGTGTAATTTTTGAAAATTCAGGTTTTTCTAGACTAGAAGAAAGGGGCTTAGCTTGATGGGTAGAACTCCAAATGGTACGTGGTTTGAAACCACGCGTAGACAACGTAAAGGACTACAACTTGGTAAAATGTGAGAGTAAGATGGTGAGTTTAAATGAATTGAATAAATGAAGGGTGAATGATGTTAGCAAAAATGTATGCTTCCGCAAATTGCATTTACAATTATAGTGTTGTTTTAATGGATTACGGAAAAAGTTATTGTTGTAAAAAGGAATATGATAAAAGAAAAAAAGTTGCCCGTAATTTAATTAATCCAATTACTGTGATTGTAACTGCGCTTAATATCATAATCAATGATAACAATACCGGTGTACAACGGGCTGTTACATTATAAAATTCTCATCTTTTAGTATGTTAATCTAGACTCAATTAACTTCCCAACAAGATATCACATGCCTCATTTCGAGTTTCCTAGCTCCGGTTATCACCATTTGAAGTTGGACAAGCAAAGCTGTTCGCCAACTCCCAACAGGGCCCTAAACATCCTTTACCATTTCTGCGATTCTGGAAAATCTACTAAACCGATTTCTCTCAAATTTTTATGTAGACAACTAGACACATTTATCTTTAATTATACATATTATGAGCCTAGTTTGAGTAAGCACATAAGGAGAAACAATTCGTGGAAGTTGCAATCATGTACAGCGCCCTGCACATGGTCTCTCTGTGCAGTCCTCACTCAAACGAACATACAGAATGAAATACATCTTCAATTGATACCAAGTTTTGACACCATATAGCTAACATCTCAAGCTTCATTTTTATGTAAGGCACAGCCCTATATGACCTTTGCGGAGGGAGATATGCCCTCTCCAATTTCACCTAAAATAATGGTTACTTAGCCTTAAATGTGTTTACTTAACAAACCTTAATTACTTTTGATTATAAATCCTAATTCACATTAATTCTTGGATTTTTCTATTATTAAGTCACATTATGAAATATTCCTTAGTCCCATTATGTCATGATACTTAAATTTTACTAATTATTTAATTAGTGTACCTAAACCTTACTTTAGTCCAATTTTAGAGTTAAATCCTTAATTACTTTTGTTAATTAATCCCTACCCTTAATTAATCACCTAATTCATCATCTCCTTAATTTTAACACAACTAAACCCTTATATACTTTATGGGAAAGATTTGATTAGCTATATTAATTAGGAATTTTAGCCATTATTAATCATGATTAGTGAGTTTTACTTAGAGTTAACCCACCTAGTTAATCTTTCTAATCATTTTTCCACACTTAACAACTTAATCACATTTTTTTGTCATCAAACCCTAGCCTCCATGGACATGGATGAACCTTCATGTAACATTTTTAGGGTTCAAGTTCATTCTTTTTCATGAAATCCTCACAAGGATTCAAAGGTTGAACCTTTACTCATCCAACCAATCATTTCATGGTTCACAACTCACACACCCTTAAGAACAATCTTCAAAACATCAACTTTACAAAATTTTTCAATAATAATCCCCCCATGAACATGACAAAACCATGACATATACTAGGAAAAAGGAAGGCTTTTGGGTCATCTTTCCAAAAGTGAAGCTTACATCTTCAAGGTTCCTCCTTTAGCTCAAGTCTCCACCTTTTTCCACCAAGAACCCTCCTTTAAGCAAAAACAAACTTTCATGAACATGCTCATGAGTTAGGCTCAAGAACACAAGAGAAAAAGATGATATTTTTCAAGAAAGTTTAAGAACACTTACACTAGAACTCAAGAGAACCAAGTAAGGATGTGTTGTTCTTCAAGAGAACTCAAGAACATAACTCCATGGCTCTCAAAACCTTCAAAACCATGGCTGTGTTTGGGGATAAGGAACACGAAAATTTGATCCACACCATGAAAATGGTATGGTTGTGAAGAGGAGAGTGAGGGGAGCAAGTTTGGTGAAGGAGATTTGGTGATTTGGAGAGGTTTTGGAGATGAAATCTTAGAGAGAAGTGAGAGAAAATTCAAAAATTGAATTTTAGAGAGAGAAGTGAGAAGAGGGGAGCTGATTCAGATCTCAAATGGGAGGGGAAGGTGCCCTAATTAGGGTTGCCATGTCACTTAAGTGCCATTCGTCGTTTAGTGAGACCCGGTGTAATTTTTAACTGATTTGTCGTCAAATTTTTACCCGGAAACTCCCAAGACTATAACTTTAAGTACTTAACATTAATTTTGTCTAATTATCATGTTCATAACTTAAAACTTTGATTAGTCGATCACAGATCCACTAACAGTTGTTTAATTGCATTGTAATCTTTACCGGTGTTCTTAACTGTACCCGGATTTCATAATCTTCTTAACTTTAACATTTTTGGTCTAATTATGACTTGTTAGGCATATATTGGTCTTTATTCCCATTTTCTCATCTTTTCCCGTTTCGGGATTCTACCAACTACTACTATATCAGTACAAAATACCTGGCAGAAGTGACTTTTCAAAAATACCCCAATATGGGTATCAATCTTCATCAATTCATATCCTAACCTCATTCATGATATTTATGTCATTATATTAGCTCTCTAACTGTAATTTGCTAACTTGGAGCTATTCTACTAATTGTTACTGCGTCAACAGTCAAAATTAACAGATGAAAATTTATCTGTGCAAAATACCCTCAATATGGGTATCAAAATTCTCAGAATTTCATCATCATTCTATTTATGACCATAAGTTCCTCATTATAACCCTCTAATTTAAAAATCATTTAATTAGGGTTATTATACTAACGACACAAATCGTTGCAAAAAATAATTATTTATTATTATTTTGTAAATCTATTGTAATAAAAGAAAGTCAATCTCTGAGATAAAATATAAAAGCCTATTACACCTTTCACATGATTGGATTACGTAAAAATCACACCTGAGATCATTCATTCTCGAAGTCGCTATGTATAGGGTCGCATAAATATTCCATCTTTCTTTCTTTTGCAGGATAACAGGATAAAGATTCCATCTATCCTTGGTATGAATTATATGGCTGAATCGATTCAAGCCATGATGCTTGTTGTGTGGTGTCTACACTTGAATGCAGACAACCTTAAGTATTAATTGGAGGATATTGTCAAAATGCATAACAAAGCTTAAACTTATAGCTTGTTTAGTGCCCAAATTAAGCCTCTTAAGAAATTATTTTTATGCATTACTTCTTTTTTATTTTTTTTCTTACGTTACTACTTTATTTGAAAAAGAGTGAGAGAGACGGATAATATATGTACATATCAAAATTAATTTTGTTTCTCATACTTTATTACTTAAAGAAAGTAATGGACCATATGGGTTTCTATGATCATGGCCCATAGCTCAAGTGTATCTTTGAAAGTAAATGCTCTTGTTCCATTTGTCTTCTGTTTTTAGTACAGAAAGCAATTTATGTTGTAAAACATGTAATGGATGATATGATTGGCCCATTGTTTTCATGCGTTTGACATGCGACAGTGACTTGATTTTGTAATAGGATCAAATTTGATTATGATCCAGTAGCTATTGTAGGATGTAAAGCTCATAAATACAGCCAAATTTCATAACTATAACATGGTTTTTGACGGTGCAAAAAGTTGGAAAAAGGAAAAAAAATTCTTTAAAACTGATTCGGAACCGGTTCGAAAGTGTGGTTCTAGTTTGAAACTGGTTCATAAATGGTTCGGGTCGAACCAGTTTTACACTGAACCAAACCAATTTCTTTTTTTATAAAAAAACCAGTTCAAAGAAACGAACCGGTTTAACCGGTTCGGTTTGGTTCTTCAAAAAAACGGGTTCGGGTCGACCCATGCTCATCCCTATGAAACTTGCTTACTTTCACTTCCTCTTTTTCTCTTGATCTACATTTCATACAAACTATAAAATAGAAACCGTTCCTCTCATTCCCTGATCCAAGATTGTTCTGTCGTAGCTTAGAGAGAGAGAGAGAGAGAGAAAGAGAAAGAGAGAAAAAAACCCATCTTCAATCTTTTTTCTTATTTTCTGCGCTTGTTCTTTGTGATCTTGCTCGATGGCTCGTACGAAGCAAACTGCTCGTAATTCCACAGGTGGAAAAGCTCCTAGGAAGCAACTCGCTACCAAGGTGAGTTTCAATTAGGGTTTCTCCTCTTCAATTCAATTTATAACCTTTTCTTGTTGCTAATTCTCCATGATTTCTTCTTCAACGTGTTCTATGGTTTTCTTATCGTGTTGTTGTTTGTTGGTGATTTGCGTAGGCTACAAGAAAATCTGCTCCTACAACCGGTGGAGTTAAGAAGCCTCATCGCTATCGCCCTGGAACTGTTTTAAACACTAGCAGGTTGCCCGTTCAATAGTCCTATAAAGTATCATCCAAATTTCAATCTCCTAAATTTTCTGTTAAAAACTCGCAAGACTGAAAAAAACAAAAAAATGAAATCCAATAATCCACCAAAGAAAACATAAAGATCGGCGAGATTGTGAAACGCATCTTATAAAACAATTAAGTTAACACAACTCAAACCATACCAGAAACAATGAAAATCAATAAACCAAGGCATATTCATAAAGGCAGGTCGCAAAGACTTAATATGTAATTGACGAAAAACACAACAAACTTGTCTGATGATAAGCCAATTATTCAGAAGTTTTTGCATGAGCTACTAAATTTCAAAGATGTGTCCAGAACTATACCATCCATAAGAAACTTAAATATTACTGAAAGCCTAGAAACAGAATTTTAAACATTAGCAGGTTGCCCGTTCAATAGTCCTATGAATATCTTCAAGACAAAGAATTATCATCCAAATCTCAATCTCCTAAAAAAAAAAATGAAATCCAATCATCCACCAAAGAAAACATAAAGATCGGCTAGATTATGAAACTCCTCTTATAAAACAATAAGTTAACACAACTCAAACCATACCAGAAACAATGAAAAACAATAAACCAAGGCATATTCATAAAGGCAGGTCGCAAAGACTTAATATGTAATTGACGAAAAACACAACAAACTTGTCTGATGATAAGCCAATTATTCAGAAGTTTTTGCATGAGCTACTAAATTTTAAAGATGTGTCCAGAACTATACCATCCATAAGAAACTTGAATATTACTGAAAGCCTAGAAACAGAATTTTAAACACTAGCAGGTTGCCCGTTCAATAGTCCTATGAATATCTTCAAGACAAAGAATTATCATCCAAATCTCAATCTCCTAAAAAAAAAAATGAAATCCAATCATCCACCAAAGAAAACATAAAAATCGGCGAGATTATGAAACTCCTCTTATAAAACAATAAGTTAACACAACTCAAACCATACCAGAAACAATGAAAATCAATAAACCAAGGCATATTCATAAAGGCAGGACGCAAAGACTTAATATGTAATTGACGAAAAACACAACAAACTTGTCTGATGATAAGCTAATTATTCAGAAGTTTTTGCATATGAGCTACTAAAATTCAAAGTTATGTCCAGAACTATACCATCCATAAGAATCTTGAACATTACTGAATGCCTGCCTAGAAACACGATATGTATTCCTAAAACAACGAAATTAGGAACTAATCCATTATCCATTATAGCCTAAGCACGTTCCCCTCGGATTCTGCGCGCAAGTTGAATGTCTTTGGGCATGATGGTCACCCTCTTGGCATGGATAGCACACAAATTGGTGCCTCAAACAAACCCACCAGATACGCTTCCGCAGCTTCCTGAAGAGCAAGAACAGCATGGCTCTGGAATCTCAAATCCGTCTACAAAAACACAAAGAAACAAAAACGTGTTAGACTTGATTTTACCTAGTCTATCTACAGAAAATTACCAGAAATTGAATGTTTAACAACCGCTTTATATTTAAAAATCAATAAGAATATTATATTTATTCAAGAGAAAGATGCAGTCAAACAAAGAAAGATAAACACAGTCCTCAAAATATTCTATTTTTCATATTTACCTAGCGAGTTGCTTCCTAGGAGCCTTTCCACCTGTGGATTTGCGAGCGGTTTGCTTCGTACGAGCCATTAGCAAGAACACAAAGAACAAGAGCAGAAAATAAGAAAAAAGATTGAAGAAGGGGTTTTTTTTTCTCTCTCTCTGTCTCTCTCTCTCCCTCTCTCTAAGCTACGACAGAAAAATTTTGAATTAGCGAAAGAGAGGAAACGGCTTCTATTTTATAGGAGGTTAGGTGGGTTTAATTGGAATGGGAGGCCGTGGACTCCAGATCCGGCCCACTTAATTCTTTCCATAAACAGATTTATCAAAAAAAATATTTGTAAAAATCACTGTATTTGAATTGGCATTTTTTATTCAAAATCAAAATAAACCAAAAAAATAAAAATTAGCATCAGCGTTGACTTTAAAAAAATTAAAATAAAACAGTATTCAAAATTTTAATGAGAAAATTATTTGGACAGTTAGTTTAATTAAGATTATTATTTCTTATTTAATATTTAAATTTAAAAATAATATTTAATTAAAATAACACAAATTTATATTATTTAAAAGGCCAAATACTAATTCCAATTTTAATAGATCCAACTAATTTGATTTTTTTATTTCTAAAAGTTGAAATCTTTTAAACATCCCCAAATAATATGTTGATATATCGTTAAAATATTAGAATTCTCAAATAGTAGTTTTATAAATTTTTTAAAGATTTAATTTAATATAATTATTATAATACATTCACAATATATCAAAATCATAGTAACATATGTGACAAAAATGCTCATATGATTACAATTTGTATCTTTTTCATGATATAATATAGATACATAAAAATACTCTTTTAAACACATAATAATATGATTTTATAAAAAAAAATTAATTGTTTTTTTACTTACATATACATTAGTTCTTATTTTAAATTATTAAAAAAATAAAGTTATTATTTTGAATAAAATATATTAATATGCATTAGAATAAGGGTTCGCTTTTCTACAGTCAATGTAGATAACTTATCTACAATGAGCACAAAACAACGTTGTTTTGAGGCGGAAATCAATGTATTTTTGTAATTATAATTTATTTCAGAGTTATAATAGTCTTTCTCATTATAATTTTTTAATTTTTAACCCAAAACGACGTCATTTTGGGAGCGAATGTAGATAACTTATCTACAAGGGCCCGTTTGGTGAACAGGATAGGATAAGCACAGATAGGATAAGAGGCCTGGATAAGGATAGGAAATGATATGGACCAGATAAGAACATATTATATCCTGTGTTTGATGTGCAGTTGATAATATTAGGATATGATAAATATTGACAAAAGTACCCCTTCCAAATTCTATTATTCCTTTGTTGTCCTTCTTTTGGTTTGGGGATTTTGCTAACGAGGAACATTCTACCCAGATTCATGAACAAATTTATGGTTGAACCCATGAATCGATTTCTACCAAATAATATCTTGTCATTTATTGAACTCATTGTGTCAAAGGAACCTCATTTCCATTTCCTTTCTCTGCTTTATCATCTTTTCTGCTAAGTCATTCACTAAGATGAAGAAAGAATCCAAGTTTAACTCTATACCACTTCCTCAAGGATGTAGGCAAAACCATAAGTGATAGTCATGAACCCAAACAAAATCATCATCAGGATCGATTATTTCCATAACCTTATCTGCAATTTATTTTATTTTATCTGCAAATATTTTATTTGTAGAAACATAAGCCTTCCAAAGCGGTCAAATATCATACTTATTTCAACTTCTTCTCCAACCGTACGTTGAATAGCCGTTTCATCTTCCAAATCATCGGCGACACCTTCAGCAAGGTTGGAAACTAGGAGCGATGGAAGGACACAACCTGGGTCAGACCGAACCAGGCTAACCGGTGAAGTGTTCTGGTGGCCGAGGCTAACCGGTGGCGGAGCTCTTCGACGGTGATGGGGATTGTCCGGTGACAAGGTTGGCTAGGATTTAACTAGTGTAGGAGAGAAAAGAGGGGTTGTCTTGGAATAAAATAATTTATTTTTCCCTATCCTATCCGATTCAATTATAACCCAAGGTCCCCCATAAGATAAGTTATCAGGTCTCCAATAGGATAAAATGAGTGAACCTGATAAGCTTTTCCTATCCCTTGAGTTCACCAAACATCAGATAAGAATAGGATATGATAAATTATTCTATCATATCCTCCTTATCTGGTGCACCAAACGGGCCCTAAAGCCTTAGAATAATGCTCAATGTTCTTGTTTTTTTGTTTTTTTATCACTTTGATTTCATCAAAACAGACGTTATATCTACGAATGGCTAGTGATAGTAACCGGTGGAGGTCGGTTGAAGTGGTCGCGGTGACAATTGTAAGGGTTAATAAAAAATCTTCTTATATTCTAAAGGAATTCCATTCTTTGGCAAGTTTGCTGACGTGTCGCTTTCTCCTTCACTTTCAGCTTTTTGTTCACACTACAAAATTTCAAAAACATTTCCTTCTTTGGTAAGTCAGTGAATAAAATAAGGGAGAACAGCTTCTCCTTGCACGGGAAGAAGTCTATTCTTATGCTAAGTTATAATAAAAAATTACAACAATTTTTTCTTTAAAATAAAAAAGCAAAACATGGTGGGTTCCATGATTGATGTCTCTGCAGGAATGGGATCAATTCTCCGATAACAGGAGAATTGATTACCCCATAAAATAATTATAAAACAAAATCGATTTTTCAAGAGCAAATTGATGTACAAGATTTCCTAATTTAAATCAATGGTCAAGATTTGTTATAAATGTTGGTGGCAGACAACTCATCTAATGTACCTCTGTTTTCTACAAATTATTATTAATCTCTCACTGTTTTTTGAATTTCCAAATTTGAATTTGATTTTAACTTGAAATTTTAAATTTGATTTTTGAATTCTGAATTGTGGCAGCCAACTCATCTTCTTATATTCTAAAGAAATTCCATTCTTTGGCAAGTTTGCAGACGTGTCGCTTTCTCCTTCACTTTCATCTTTGTGTTCACACTACAAAATTTCAAAAACCTTTCCTTCTTGCTTTGAATTCTGAATGGTGGCAGGCAACTCATTTAATGTTGAGCTACTTTCTGCATTGGTTTTGTTCCTTCTCAAATATCTCCCAACGCCAGAAATTTATTTTTTCGTTGATTCCCTTTTCAAATATCTACCAACGCTTGGGGACGATTTTGTTCCTTCTCTTTAAAATCAACTTTTGCTGCTGCCAAATATCAGTTGTTTGCGCATTGGTTCCTCAACGAAATTGCTTCTTGCTTCTCTCTTTTTTCGACTTACAAAAAATGTTTTCAAAATATGATTTCCTGGAGGATGTCAATATTGCCAAGGAGGACCGAGGATTATGGTGAAGGTGGTTTGGGCTTCGAAAGTTCCTAACTTTTAACGTAAAGTTTTTTACGACAATGTTGAAATGGTTTTATTGGATGAACAAGTAGTTGTCTGTGTTTTTTAAATCTTCCATCTTTGTTTTGATCATTTTAATTAACGTTATTGATGTAAGTTGGCTATGTTCTTTTGTAGGGTGGTAGGATCCACGCCACTGTCAAAAGTTCCGCGGAAGAAAATCCATGAAGGAGAATGCTATTCTATAAAAAAAAATTGGAGTTGGATTCAATAGCGATGTGTTCAAGCCAACCAAGCATCAATATCGTTTTTCTTTTAACTTAAGGACTGATGTTAAATCAATTGTTTATTCTAATATTTCTGAGAGTGAATTTGATTTTGTTGATTAAGACATCATTGAGAAAGAAACATCTGACTCTCCTTATTTAGTGGGTAATATATTTTTTCCTTACTGCTGTTCATTTTTAATTGGTGCATTTTTTTGACGAGCTCTTTGCTGCCCTCTTTGTTTTGTAGACGTCATTTGTTTAATCTCAGGAATTGGGGAAGTTTGTGATCGTGTGGTTTTTGGAAGGAAGACGAAAATGGTTGTGTTGGAGCTTGACAGCCTGAGGTATTTTAAATGTCAGAGTTAAAGAAATTTTTTTTGTTGTCGCTCTGTTATCTTATATGTTTCGTGTATGATATTGTTCCTGTTGCAACTCATATGTAGGGGTCACAAGCTGGAGTGCACTTTGTGGGAGCATTATGTGGATGAGGTGCAGTCTTTCTTGGCAAACAGTGACACTCCTCATAATGTTATAATAGTTCAACTGGGAAGGATCAAATGTTTTAGGGGTATGTTTTTCTCAAACAAAAAGTTATTTTAATTTTAGCTTATGCATTCTGTTTTTATTCAATATTTTCTCTCACTATGTTGTCACCGGTGATCAATTCTCATTATTCCATTGCTGGATAATTTAACTTTTCAGTTTTTCATATTGCAAAAAAAATAAAGCTTGAGAGAAAGTTACGTAATTTCTAAATTATATTTGTATTTTCATTTCTATTGCATGTTTTTTGTTTGTTTTCTTAAATAGATATTAAAACCATTTCATTTGCTTACGCAGATTAAAAAGGTTGATAATTGAATTTTTTTCTTTCTTTTTTAAATAGATTTGATGCAGAATCAGATGAGAATAGCCCGTAGATTGGCCTACTGTGACTGAAGAGTGTTATTTAGTGTCTTGGAGAGAAGATATTTAAAGAAAATTTGTTGTTATTTAAACCAAATGTTCAAGTCACATTTTTTTATTGGAGTTACATTTTTAAATGTTAAAAATGATTTCTTTTTTTGGTTATTGTAATGACATTTTTTAGATGTTCAAATCGTTTTGTGATGTTTTGATATGTTGACTTCAACCAATTATAATGTTATGTGATGTAAATCCTAACCTACGATTTAAATTTTAAAAAAGTTTCAATTTGATTCAAACTTTTGGTTCCTATGGATATATATATTTAAAGTTTGGGTTTTTATTGACTTGATTCAGTGGAATTCAAATATTTAATATTTTTTTAAAAAAAAACAAATCTCTAAGTAATAAAAACATCCCAACCTACGATTTAAATCTAAATAAAGTTTCAATTTGATTCAAACTTTTGGTTTTTATGGTTGGATATTTAAATTTGGAAAAAAAATTTACCTTGATTCAGTGGAATTCAAATATTTACTTTTTTCAAAAAAAAAAAAACAAATTTCTAACTACTAAAAACATCTCAACATACGATTTAAATCTAAAAAAGTTTTAAACATGATTCAAACTTTTGGTTCTTATGGCTTAATATTTAAAGTTGGAAATTTTATTGACCTTGGTTCAGTGGAATTCAAATATTTACTTTTTTCAAAAAAAAAAAATCTCTAACTACTAAAAACATCCGACCTGCGATTTAAATCTAAAAAAAGTTTAAATTTGATTCAAAATTTTGGTTCTTATGGATGGATATTTATAGTTGGAAATTTTATTGACCTTGATTCAGTGTAATTCAAGAAAATTGCATAGAAAATTGCTAAGCATATTATTAAAATTATTTATTATATCTATTGGCGGGAAATATTTAATGTATATAATTCAAACTTTTTAAATTTGAATTTTGAACTTGATAGGTGGGAAAAGAGTATAAAGCAAAAAACTGAAATTATAAAAAATTGGAATTTGATTAAAGAGAGTATTCTAATTATGTCTTTTTTCTAATGACCGTGTTTCTAAATGCAGTTCAATTCAATTTATCAAATAAAATACTTTTTAATATACACAATTATGTTAAACATAATATTCTTTTTAATTATGTTTTTGTTTAAATAATAAAATATTTGATTGTATTAAATGCAGTTCAATTCAATTTATCAAATATACACAATGAATATAAATGAATTAAAATTTTAAATTTTAATAATAAAAAATAAAAAATTACATTTATCGTTCTATAAAATATAAATAATAAAATTTAATCACTGCAGAAAATGTTTTAGTTTAATATATAACAAACAAATTAAACGTTCATCTTTTTTGATATAAGAGTATAAATAACACAATTTCATGTGTCGTAAATATGAAAACTAGAAACTATTATTTGGAGAATGTGCACATCCTTCTATCCATGTTTCCCACAACTTTCTATATGAAAAAATATCTTAAATTTATTAATAATATTAATTATTATTTCTATTGGGTGGAAAATATTTAATATTGAAAATTTATATTTTTTAAATTTGAATTTGAACTTGAAAAGTGAAAAAAAAAAAAGATCAGCATTTAATATTTCTGTAAAAGGAAAAATATATCTATATAAGAAATTAGAATTTAATATAAAAACATACATTAAATAAAAAGTATTTAAAATTATAAAATATATGTATAGTTGATAAAAATAATAATTTAAATTTTAAATGAAAAATAAGAAATGATGAATTTATAATTTAAAAGAGTTTTTACTAATATTTTAACTAAAAAAAGTGATACAAAAAGAGAAAAAATTTCCGTACAAATATTTTTTTTTAAAATATAAAATCATAAATTAATACAAAAGAATCTAAATTTTAAATTTAAATAAAAAAAACTTATTCTATCATTCGGTAAAAAAATTATAAAAATATAATTACTATAAATACAAAAAATTTAATTTAGTATATAAGAAAGGAATTAAACTTTAATTTTTTATTTTTATTTTTGATAAACAACATTCATTTTTTTATTACAAGAGTATAATTAACACAAATTCCTATGTCGTGAATGAATAACTAAAAGCTATTATGTGAAAAAAGTGCACAACCTTCTATGGATGTTTTTCACTACTTTTTGTGCGAAAGAATATTAGGTCTATAAATAAAATTTATTATTATATCTACTGGGTGAGAAAATATTTAATATTTACAATTTAAACTATTTAAATTTGAATTTTGAACTTGATAGGTGGGGAAAGAGTTCAACATTTAATGTTTCTATAGTGAAAAAAGGACATATTTAATAAATTTAAATTTAATATAAAATTATAGATTAAATTTGAATTTGAATTTGAAATTTAAACTTCATAGGTGGGAAAAAAAGTTTAAGATTTTGGTTGTCAAACAACTATATTGATATCACACTACATTTTGCATAGATGATTGTTAAGCCTATTAATAATACCTCAACTTTCTGCTTCGAAAATTATTAAACCTATTAATAACATTTATTATTATGTAATTAAACTAATGAATGGTTTTTTGATATTACTCTATTCAACTATAAAGTGTTTGATAAAATATTAAACGTACCAACTCAAATATTTTCTAACTCGTTATCTCTTATATATGTCACAAATACACAGACCACAAAGAGTCGATTTAAAGGCAACTATAAGTTTATCAAAATAAAAGGCAACTACAAAATATATGGATATATAGTAAAATAGATGCAACTATAAGAACAATTTTAACCAGTGTTTTAAAACCCGGCCGGGTCGACCCGGGACTCGGTGACCCGGTGGGTTCCCCGGTCCGAGTGGGTAGTTGAACCGCTTCTGCAGTCAACCCGCATCGGACCGGTTGACCCGGCCGAAACCCGACGACCCGGTTGACCCTGGTTAGGCCGGTTATTCCTTTATTTTTTGGTAATTTTTTTTTGTTGATAAGAACTCTTGAATTAAATCATATTCATATTTTATGAAGAATATGATTAAAAGTAAGGTGAAAATAATAAGGTATTTTAGATTAGTGCAGTTCGTTTATGTAATTTAGTTGCATCTTATAATGATCTCATGAAGTTAAGAGGTGATAAACACTGATGGTCTCTTGATCTCATCTCAATGGTGGGCACTTTTTTCTTAGTGTATATTTCATGCATACTATTTGTTATCATGATTTAATTTATCCGTATCATGTCAAACACAAAAGGTGCATTTAACTTATATTGCAGTTTGCTTACCCAAAAAAAACTTATATTGCAGTTTTAATCCAATATTATGATATGGTCTAGAGCGAGAAGCTTAGAAGTATATAATATTTGCTATCATTGAAAATCAAATTATTTTTTGAAGCTCATTGATAGTTTTCTTATATGAATTTTTATTAATATAAGTCTTATTTTTATATTTTTAATATGTGAACAATAAATCCGGTTCAACCCGGTCGAACCAATGACCCAATAACCCAGTACCTCGACCGGTTCGATGACCAGTCCGAGTTTTAAAACACTGGGAAAAACATTACATGTTAATATATAAAAATCTCACAGTTAGAAGTGACAAACTGGGCCCGGCCCAGAGGGCCTGCCCACCAACTTATTTTTATAATTAAATTAAAATTTCGTCATTATTCTTTTATAATTAAATTACTAAGTCTGATTTCAATTTTTGAAAATATAAATTTGTAAAATTCAAAATACTAAGATATAAATCCTTGTAAAAAGTTTATTATTTACCTAAAATGTTGATAGTTAAAGGTTACAAACTGGGCTTGGCCTGAGGGCCTGCTCGCCCCGCCTGCAACCAAGTTTTTATAATTAACTTAAAATTCCACTATTCTTCTTTTATAATTAAATTCCTAAATTAGATTTCAATTTTTGTAAATACAAATTTGTAAAATTTTAAATACTAATGACACAAATCCTTGCAAAAAAAATAATAATTTCTTATTATTTCGTAAATATAATTGTGATAAATGTAAGTTTATCTTTGAGATAAAATATAAAAACCTAGACATAACTATAAGAGTCTTTTTGTGGATAAATATAAAAGTCTATTTACATGCTGATAGTTAGAGGTGGCAAACTGGCATCGGCCCGGAGGGCCGGTCCACCAATATATTTTTATAATTAAATTAAAATTTCATCATTTTTTTTTATAATTATATTCATAAATCTGATTTTAATTTTTGTAAATACATATTTGTAAAATTCCAAATACTAACGACACAAATTCTTGCAAAAAATAATTGTTTATTATTATTTTTTAACTTTTATTGTAATAAATGAAAGTTCATATTTGAGAAAATATATAAAAACTCAAATGCGACAATAAGAACCTTTTTTGTGGATAAATATAAAAACCTATTACATGTTGATAGTTAGATGTGGGAAACTGGGCCTCGCCCCACAGGGCCGACCCACCAACATATTTTTATAATTAAATTAAATTTTCATCCTCCTTCTTTTATAATTAAATTCCTAAATCTGATTTTAATTTTTGTAAATACAAATTTTTTAAATTTCAAATGCTAATTGTAACACCTCGTAGTACTCCGGTTGTTAACATACATGATATTTAACATTCACAGGGGAAGACTTTATTGAAAAGGAATAAAGCGTCTTATAAAAATACGAGTAAAATTTTTCCAAAACCTTTTATAAAAACATTTCTAGAAACGTTCACGTGAGATACTGCGAAAGTGTAAATCTAAACATACATCTACTAATTAATCCTATGAGCCAGTATTAGTGGCCATTGACCATCAAGATATGACATCAAGTGTCATTCCTGATGGAGTCCACGGACAGCATAACGGCTGTATTTCGGATAACTAGGAACATGGTTCCCACACATACATTTACCCTGATAAATATGATAATTTAAACAGACAGCTTGAAAGTCCACACGGACTGCAATCCCCTCAATGGGTCAATGCAAACAAGAAGACTCCATGTCCAAATTAACTGAATTCATGCATCAAGTTTATATTAATTCAAAGTATAAAAACATCAGTAATTGATCCATGGCTCTAAGGATACAATCGTGAGCCTAAATAAATACATGACATAATCTCCATATATAATTAAGCATGTTAACAAATCCATACGTCATCATAAGTCTAAACATAGTCTAAAAGAATTAGTTGCATCATCAACTACTCCAATGCGGGGCCTGGCCCCTAGAAGCATCACCACTACTCTGGGTACCTGAAATAATGTCCCCAAACGGGGTAAGATAACAACATCTCAGTAAGCTCAAGGTTCATAGAGGATCCTCTAACCCCTGAGCCCACTTCCTGCATAACAAGTCAGGTATAAAGCATATAATACAGAAATACAACATAAACATAGCATCATCATATCATCCTTGTGTAACCCCATGGTCAAAGCCATAGACGGTTACACATGTGTGACTTCCAGGGTCAAGCCATAGACAGTCAACACAATCTCAGTATGAAATAGCTCCCA
>JAVKPL010006334.1:0-26395 GCA_032173675.1 Gastrolobium villosum
AACCAACATCCAAAGAAATCTGAAGGAAAGGCGGATAGAGCTTTTGGAGATGATATCTCCAATAAAAGAGGCTCTAGCCAGGCTAATCAAGAGCCTATGATCAATCCTGGTCCAGCTGTTCCGAAAAATACCAATAGCAATTCAGCTGTGGGAGCTAGAATGAATGTGAACAAGGAGAATGAAGGGGCTACTCCTCTCAAGACTAAGCCTCAGGTTCCAATCAGGAAATCTCCATCAGCTCAGAAAAAGACTGCTGGGAAGTCAGTCTATAAGCCTAAATCTTCTGAGAAGACAGAATCCTTTATTTTCACTACTGCTTCTAAGTCAGTAGGGAAAAGCTCTAACTTTGTAGAGCTCCCTTCATCCAGTAATCCCACTAAACTGCGTCCGCAGAATCATGTCAACACGATTCCGGTTTGCCGTCTTGGAAAAGAGCCTATTCTGATTGAGGTAGAGAAGGATCTGTGTGATAAGATTGCTGCTTCTAATCTTAGTGATATGCCTGGTCAAACTACTAGCAGTGATCTATGTATGGAGGATAACAAGCCTTCGGATATGGATACTACTCAATCTAGTAGTGATGTTCAATTGAAAAAAGGGGAACCTCCTGATAAAGAAGGGAAGGATGGAATGGAGATGGAAAAGAATTCAACCATGAATGAAGCTGCTCATATGATAGAGAGTGTTCAGGGGCTCAGTAACCCTGACCATGATCTAGTTATCCAATGAATTGCCTAGTTTGGAATTGTAGGGGTGCTGCAAAGAAATCTTTCAAGACATCCCTAAGTAATTTCGTAAGGAAATATAAGGTTGGCTTGGTTGCTATTTTAGAACCGAGAATTAGTGGGGCTATTGCTCAGAAAAAGATTAAACAGCTGGGTTTCAATAATTTTGAATTAGAGGAAGCTGTGGGTTTCTCAGGTGGTATCTGGATCCTGTGGAAGGAAGATGCTTTCAATATAGAGATAATAGAAAAAAATAGCCAGTTCATTCACATGTATTGCTCGATTAGTTCAGGGAATTCTTTTTTCTTAACTGTGGTCTATGCCAATCCTAGGGAGGATATTCGTGAGGAGCTATGGCCAAATATTAAGAGGATTAGAAACATTGTGGGTGGTCCTTGGGTCATAATGGGAGACTTCAATGAAATTGCTTCAGTTAATGAAAAAAAAGGTGGAGCCCCTGTCAATACTGCTAGATGCCAGAAATTCTCCTCTTTCCTTAATGATTGTAATCTTTTGGATCTCGGCTGTAAAGGTTCTAAGTTTACCTGGAAGGGACCTAAATGGCTTCATCTTGACAGGGTTTTCAAAAGATTAGACAGAGTTTGTGTAAATGCAGATTGGAGAGTTGCTTTTGATGATGCTTATGTGAGATCCTTGCCCAGGCTTAATTCTGATCATAATCCTTTGCTCCTAACCTTGTCTACAAAAGAAAATGGTAAGAAGGATAGGCCTTTCAGATTTCTGGTGGCTTGGCTTGAGCATTCTTCCTTTTCCCACTTTCTCAAATTTGTTTGGAAACCTCATCTTAAAATTAACCAGAGCTTGTATAAACTGGTTAACCCTTTAAAGTCTTGGAATAAAAGGGTGTTTGGGTGTATTCAGATTAGAAAGGAGTTCCTACTTAATAAGTTGCATGAAATTCAACTGAATACCAATAACCACCTGGATCAGTTTAACTCAGACCTAGACAAGGCCCTCCAGGAAGAACTGAACCGAGTGTTGGATCAAGAAGAAGCTCTTTGGTTTCAAAAAGCTAGATGCAGTTGGATAAAAGATGGAGATCGGAACACTAGATTTTATCATACGACTACTATCATCAGGAGGGCTAGGAATAAGATCCTAGAATTAAAAAATGATGAAGGTCATCCTGTTAGAGAAGAAGGAAATCTGAAGAAGCTTATTTTAGGGTTTTTCAATAACTTGTTCGCAGAAGAAAACTGTAATAGACCTTGGGCTGTCACTAGTGTTAACTGGCTTGGCCTTGTTGAATCTGATCTGAAGTTGATTAATGAGCCCATAACTGATCTTATGATTAAGGAGGCTTTTTTTTCCATGGGTGGTCTCAAAGCTCCTGGCCCTGATGGATTCCCAGCTCTTTTCTTCCAAAAAAATTGGGATCTCCTGAAGAAGCAAGTGGTAGAGTGTGCCTCTCATATCTGGAAGAATCCAGGTGATGTTAGGGATCTCAATAAAACCTTACTTGTCTTAATTCCAAAACTTGCTAAACCTGAAAGAATTTCTCAATTTCGGCCTATAGCTCTTTGCTCAGTGTTGTATAAAGGTATCAGTAAAATTATTGTTGGGAAGCTGAAACCCATTCTAAACAAGCTAATCTCCCCTCACCAAGTCAGCTTCGTTCCCAATAGGCAAATTCAAGACAATATTGTTATTGCTCAGGAGATGGTTCATTCTATGAATAGAATGAAAGGTAAGCGGGGCTTTTTTACTATAAAGATTGATCTCGAAAAAGCCTATGATCGCATGTCCTGGAGTTTCATCCATAAAGTGCTTAAGGAGATTAGTCTTCCTGATCAATTTGTGAATCTCATCATGCATTGCATCTCTACTTCTGAGCTGGAAATCCTTTGGAATGGTGCTAAGTCAGGCAGAATTTCTCCTAGCAGAGGCCTTAGACAAGGGGACCCCATATCTCCCTATATCTTTGTTCTGTGTATGGAGAAGCTGTCTCATTTAATTGCTGACTGCATTAATAGAGAGGAGTGGAAGCCCATGAAAGCTGGAAAAGGTGGTCCAATTATATCTCACTTGCTTTTTGCAGATGATTTGCTTCTTTTCGGTGAAGCTAGCATTAATCAGATCAAGACTATTATGAACTGTCTTGCAATCTTCGGTGACATGTCGGGGCAAAAGGTTAGTTACCCCAAATCAAACATTTTCTTCTCTAAGAATGTTTCTTCTGAGCTGGCTAATTCTATTGTGGAGATAAGTGGCTTTGCTCATACTAGGAATATTGGCAGATACCTGGGCTATAGAATGAAGCATGGAAGAATAAATAAACTACATTATGGAGAGATCATGGACAGAGTAAATGGGAGACTCCAGGGCTGGAAAAAGAGCTACTTGTCTATGGCAGGGAGAGTGACATTAGCTAAATCAGTCATTTCAGCTATTCCTATGTTTCATATGCAGAATAGCCTTCTCCCAAAGGGCATCTGTGATGAGATAGAAAGAATTCAAAGGAGCTTTATTTGGGGAGACACTGATAGTCATAGGAATCATCATGCGGTAAGGTGGGAGCAGCTCCAGATGGACAAAAAGCAAGGTGGTTTGGGGATCATCAATCTTAGAAAGCAAAATGAAGCTTTCCTGCAAAAATGTGCCTGGAAGTTAATTCAATCCCCTGACCACCTGTGGGCTCAAGTGCTAGTGGCTAAATATGGCAGAAATAAAGAGTTGTTAAAGGAGGTATCTTCTAAACCGTATGATTCTCATTTATGGAAAAGTTTATGCAAAGTCTGGCCAGATATGTTAAGTAACATCTCTTGGCAGATTGGTAATGAGAATAAGATTGATTTCTGGAAGGATGATTGGGCTGGTCTCAACACTAGCTTAATTTCGTTAGCAATTGTTCCTCTTTCAGCTGAGATTGTTGATCTCAAAATAAACCATAATTCTTTCTCTTCAGGAGAGGGATGGAATACGCACTTTCTCTTTAACCATTTTAATGAAAGTGTAGTAAACCAGATTATGGCTATTCCTCATCCTGATGGGGAAGCAGGAGAGGATTGTGTTAGCTGGAGAAATTTGCTTCCAGGTCAGTCTATAGTTAAATCGGCTTATAGAAATCTGACCTGTCCTAACTCCCTCTCTAGTGATAGCTGCTGGGACCAGATATGGAGTTGGAAAGGGAAAGAGAGAGTTAAGCTTCTTTTGTGGAAAATGCTCCATGGTAGGATGCTAGCTAAAGACTATATCAGCAAATGGAGTGATTCCTCTAATAGCTGCCCCTCTTGTCCTGATCTAGCGGAGACCCTGCTCCATGCTTTTAGAGACTGTAATAAAGCTAAAAAGGTCTGGCTAATACCTTTGTTGCATCCTCTTCCTCCTGGTTTTTTCACCTCAAGCTGTTCCAAAAAGTGGATTATCCTCAATTTGAATATAAAGAATACCCATGCCAAGGACTGGAGGGACTTTTTCTTTACCGTTTGTAATTTCTTATGGTATTGGAGAAATAAAGAGCTTCATGAAGGCTTTGTAAAGAGACCTGAAGACCCTTCTCCTTGTATTGCTGAATCAATTAGAGAGTTAAGGTGCTGTAACAGAAAATGGTTAACAAAAGTTGATCCTATATACCCCCCCATCAGATCCTCCCCTGCCTGGATTGCTCCAACTCAAGGTTATTTAAAATTAAATGTTGATGGTGCAGTTTCTAATGAGAGAGCTGCATGTGGGGGATTATTGAGAGACTGGGAGGGGAATTGGGTTTCTGGTTTCTCTGTCTTTATTGGTTCCTGCTCCCCTTTGCAAGCTGAACTCTGGGCTATTTTACATGGGTTGGAGTTTGCTTGGAAATCTGGTTGGAAGAAAATTATTCTTGAATCAGATTCTGCTCAAGCCATTGGCCTTCTTACCATGACTGGTAATGACACTCGAAAGCTACCTCTGGTAACTAAGATTCGAGCTGCTCTCAATAAGGATTGGTCTGTCTTGTTGAAGCATATTTCTAGGACCTGTAATCATTGTGCGGACTGGCTAGCGAAGAAAGCAATGGATGATCCTTTTGGTTTATCCACTATTACATCCCCTCACAGTGAGCTACTTAATCTTCTTACTGCTGATATGCTGGATCCGGGAGTCATCACTCCAGCTGGAAGATGCTGAGTTTGTTTCTTCTGAGTCGATGGTTTTAGTTTTCTTTCTGTCTTGCTTTTTCCTGTTATTATTTGTTTTCTTTTGTTTCGTTTTGTCTGTTTCGTGGGGCAATGCCCCATGTATTTACCAAAAAAAAAAAAAAGAAAGAAAAATCAAAAGACCCACACAAAAAAAAAGTTCAGCATTACTTACACTTTTATACTAGATATAAAATTTAAATTCACAAATGATTAAAATTAACATTGATTTCTTTTCTCTCTTTCTTAAGACCATAATGTCTTATATCTCGGGAATGAGATAGAGGAACTAATGTAGGTTACGCCATTGAAGGAAAGGAAGGGCATAAATGTCATTAAAAGGAAAAGACAGCCGGTTCGGTTTTAAGGTGTAGGTGAGGGCTAGGCTTTGGGAATTGAAGTGGGAGCAGACAGGCTCATAAGAGAGAGACGAAGTTGAAACGTCTAGCTAGGTTCTCAGCCTCGGAGGTCACTGTGAATTGTGTGAACTTCGAATAGATGGTGAGTGTTGTGTTGTACTGGTTGGAGCATCATATATATTTGAAATTTAAATGAAAAAATTGTTATACCCGTGTCCAAACTTTTACAATACCAACGCGTCAAGGATTAATCACATTTTGAAAAAAAGGGTTAATTGGGTATAATTACAATATGTTTGAAGTTATAAAAACTGCACGAAACGTCATTTTGAAAAAGGACTTCAGCGTAAAATTTAATAGTTTCGGGTAAGTGAAACGTCATTTTAAATGGCATTTAACTAGGTAAAGATAACATATGTGAAAATTTGATGTACAGATTTAGTGGAATATGTAAAGACATAAATCAAACAATATAAAAAAATCAAACAATATTAATAGTTATAAATGTCATTTATTATCATTGCCACCTAAAACTTAATTGTCGTTGCCACTATAAGTGGTTTTTCTGATTCTCGAACTGAAATGACACACTGTAATTGCTCAACAAATTCAATGGGATCTTAAATTGCAAAATAAAGGCTAAACAGTTTAAATTAAATAAATATATAATTTACTCTAAAAATCGAATTAAAATAAATTGAGATTTAAGTGAACCATTTGTTGGTGGCAAACAACTCATTCGATGTCCCACTGCTTTCTACATTGAAATATTCAAATTAATAATAACTCATTATTTTCTGAAATATTTATTTTAAATTTCGAATTTCATTTAAATTTCAATTTTGAATTTGAATTTTGAATTTTAAACTTTGTAGTGCTGGGAAAACACAATTTTGGGGCTCATTTATTATACCATTACTTTCTACATGGATTTATGCCTAAGATTTGGATGAGAATCTCACATTTACACCATATAGGGATTGTGATATTTCTGTGATTATTTAGAAAGCACTTTTAAGTTTGCACTTTTACGTCTAATAATGAGTTGCCAATTCAATGAATAAAAATGGAAAATCTTAATATATAGAAAGGAGAACCAAACTTTGGAAACTTTGCTGACGTGTCACTTCCTCCTTAATTCTCAGCTTTGTGTTCACACTGGAGATAGTTTGAAAAGTTACTTCTTTTGGAAAGGTTTTTTATTTCATAAATAAAAAAATTCTATAAAGGAGAGAGAGTTTCTTTTAAATCATTATAAAATACTTGGTGGCAGACAACTATATTAATGATGTTCTCAATTCAAAATTCAAAATTGAAATTTGAAATGGGTGGGAAGTGTATTAATTGAAATTGAAATCAGTCACCTAACAATTAAGTTCCCTCCACTATTTTCTGCATTTCTGCATTGGTAACGGTGAAGTGTATTCTACAAGCTAATTTTTTTTAATAAATAAATTATGACTTTGCCTATGAATAGGGAAGTGTTCCTTCTTTTTTTTTTGTCTTGCTTGCATTTTTTTTCGTTCATGTGTGTAGGGATTGTTCTATTGGTATAATTTTCTGTTTCTTTATTAACCAACCATATGAATTCATTTTCATAAATTTTATACTGACTGATTTATTCATTTTTCAGGATAGAAGGATTCATAATACTGCCACCACATCTCATTTTCTCAGTGCAGCGGTAAGATTTTTTTTAAAATCGTAACAAATTTTTCTCACTGCATCTCATTGTTCTTTGTTCCTTTTGGATTTGTGAATCTGAACTTTTTTTTATTGAATAATGTTCGAAGCTTTGCGTTCAAAGATTTGCGTGGATAGATCTGCATCTGTTATGGCTTTAAAGTGAAAATAGTTAAAAGGTAAAATCATAGGATATTTTTCTTAGATCCGATCTACATCTGTTATGGTTTTTTTATTTGCCCACTTCTCTCTCATTTTTCTTTCGATTCTTCCAATTCATCTATTGCAATCAATCTTGAACGTGAGATGGATCGGTATTTTGTTTATCTTTTGTTAGAGCGGGTTGGTCGTGGAACTAGATTTGATGATCATTTGTTCAGCAAACGAGCTTGGAAGCATATGTCCTCAATGTTCAATGCGAGGAAACAAGTGAACAATTGTCGTCCTTGCGGTGGGTTCACTTTCAACTATTATACTATTTGAAAGCGCATGAGGAGTTTGCAGATCTTCTGAGAAGAGCTAAACTTGCTGTTGTAAGCTGTGAAAGATCGAAGAATATATGAGTTACCCTCTTGATTTTTCAATTTTGAAGCTTCCCTTTTTTTTTCTTGTTCTTTTTCTTTTATTTGAATATGCATCACACAATTGTGGCTCCATAATAGCGAAAAAAATTATTATTATATATTCTTTCCTTTTCTTATTTATTTTTTTATTTTTATTTTATGTATGGCTTTTATTATGTATCCTTTGTATATCCTTCTAATTTTCTTTTTATTTCTCCAGCGAAATTAAATGTGAGTAAAATATTGAAATTAAATGTCTAAGTAGTAAATGATAAATCATATTAGCGCAATCATTCTTGGCTTTATAATGTCCGATGATTTTATCTAGCTTTCATTTGATGTATAATAAAACTAAGTAAATGTCTACGTTAATAAAAAGTTTAATTTAACTTATAATAGCCTACCCAAAAAAAATAATTGACTTATAATATTCTTGGCGTTGTTATTGACATTCAGGAAGAGTCTTAAAGTATGCATGTCATTTTGCGATTCAGGCAGAGAAGTACTGTTATTGCTCTTTTGGTTTGTATTCTTTTTTCAATTTAATACATTTTTATTATTAATAACAAAAACATTAATAATGTTTTTATAATTCTAAATAGTTAGTGCGAAAATCAGCATTAATTAGTGGTAGACATGTGTGCATTAATATCCCACTTCTTTTTTAGAATTCAAAATTCAAAATTGTATAAGTAGGAAAAGAGTTTAACATCTCTTAGTGAGATACAGCCGTATTAAATTTCTATTATTTTTTACATGAGAGTTGTTAACTCTCAACTTGAAAAATATTTAATGCTTTTTTGCATATTTATCAAAAAACCAAAAGATCCCAAGAAAAGAGTTCAGTATTAATTAATGACAGACATATCCATTAATATCCCACTTTTTTTTTGAAATTTCGAAATTTGGAGTTGATATAGGTGGGAAAAAAAATTAACATCTTAATATATAGAAAGGAGAACCAAACTTTGGAAACTTTGCTGACGTGTCACTTCCTCCTTAATTCTCAGCTTTGTGTTCACACTGGAGATAGTTTGAAAAGTTACTTCTTTTGGAAAGGTTTTTTATTTCATAAATAAAAAAATTCTATAAAGGAGAGAGAGTTTCTTTTAAATCATTATAAAATACTTGGTGGCAGACAACTATATTAATGATGTTCTCAATTCAAGATTCAAAATTGAAATTTGAAATGGGTGGGAAGTGTATTAATTGAAATTGAAATCAGTCACCTAACAATTAAGTTCCCTCCACTATTTTCTGCATTTCTGCATTGGTAACGGTGAAGTGTATTCTACAAGCTAATTTTTTTTAATAAATAAATTATGACTTTGCCTATGAATAGGGAAGTGTTCCTTCTTTTTTTTTTGTCTTGCTTGCATTTTTTTTCGTTCATGTGTGTAGGGATTGTTCTATTGGTACAATTTTCTGTTTCTTTATTAACCAACCATATGAATTCATTTTCATAAATTTTATACTGACTGATTTATTCATTTTTCAGGATAGAAGGATTCATAATACTGCCACCACATCTCATTTTCTCAGTGCAGCGGTAAGATTTTTTTTAAAATCGTAACAAATTTTTCTCACTGCATCTCATTGTTCTTTGTTCCTTTTGGATTTGTGAATCTGAACTTTTTTTTATTGAATAATGTTCGAAGCTTTGCGTTCAAAGATTTGCGTGGATAGATCTGCATCTGTTATGGCTTTAAAGTGAAAATAGTTAAAAGGTAAAATCATAGGATATTTTTCTTAGATCCGATCTACATCTGTTATGGTTTTTTTATTTGCCCACTTCTCTCTCATTTTTCTTTCGATTCTTCCAATTCATCTATTGCAATCAATCTTGAACGTGAGATGGATCGGTATTTTGTTTATCTTTTGTTAGAGCGGGTTGGTCGTGGAACTAGATTTGATGATCATTTGTTCAGCAAACGAGCTTGGAAGCATATGTCCTCAATGTTCAATGCGAGGAAACAAGTGAACAATTGTCGTCCTTGCGGTGGGTTCACTTTCAACTATTATACTATTTGAAAGCGCATGAGGAGTTTGCAGATCTTCTGAGAAGAGCTAAACTTGCTGTTGTAAGCTATAACACCTCAAATATTTAAATGTGTATTTTAATGTATTTTGTGAAATGAAAGTGGATGGATTAGTGAAAATCCAAGGATTATGGCCAAAAAGGGCAAAAAGGGCAAAATGGTAATTTGCCAACCGTGTGTTAGGAGGCTTAAATATTGAGTTAGAGATTTCAAATGACAAAAGTAAGGTTGGAAATGGAATCAGGGCGGAAAATTGAGTGAATAGGCAAATTTGGGAAAAATCGATGAATAGTGATTTTTAAGTGTTAAAATACTGAGTTGTGAGTGTACCAATAGGTGTGAAATTTTTATCAATATTTTGGAGAAAGAAAAATATGTCATGGACTGGAAAAATATTTAGATTAAGGATTTGTGATCGGAAATTTTATCGGAGTTAAAGTTAGATCGCGTGTGGGACCCGTGTGACCGAAGTCACTTGGCCCCACCTCCTTTTTCCTTCTTCTTTCCCTCCTTCCCTCCTCACTGCCCGTGCGCACCAACAGAGGCAAAAGAAGCCATTTTCACCATTTTCACACTTTCTTCCCATTTCTTCGTTTCTCCACCGAATCGCTTGATTTTGGTGTTGAAATCTATCGTAAACAACCTTCCAAAGCCATTGGTAGCATCTAGAAGCCTTGAATCCACCTCTTTGACCACGTTTTTGGCAAACTCAGAATCGACCCATTAGTGTTCTTGAAGATTTCTTGGAGTTTTGAGCTTCAAATGGTTTAGTGGAACCTTGGTGGTGATCATACTACCCATTGTAAGTATATTTGTGGTCTTTTGATAGTTGATTCCATAGATCTATGAAAATGTGTTCAAAGCTTTGATTTTAGATGTGTGATGATAGAGAACCCAAATGCAAAAATGCTATTAGATGAAAAGGCCTTAGAATCATGTTTGTAAGCTAGAAATGCTATGTTAATTTTTGGTGAAAAATATGGATTGGTAACTTAGGCAAAATTTGAGGAATTTTGATGAAAAATGAGTTTTTGAGTAAATTGGATTTAATGATTGTTGTAGGGTGCCTCACACGGTTGGATTTGAGAAAAGTTGAATTGGAGCATACGTTTGGAACGGTGTTGCTCGTGCTAAGGTAAACTCTTGGAACTTGGGTTTAATCCCTAGTGAGCTCCACCACACCTAGAGGAAGGTTGTGGTTGGACGATGTAGTTATGACATGATGTGTTTGTATGCTTGTATGCATATTGCTTGTATTGTGTGAAATTGTGTGGTCACTGATCAGTTGACAAGTGGAGTTTGGTCATCCGCTGGATTCATCCTTGTGAGAATGCCAGTCGGGTATTGCCGTGGAGTCGACTCTGGGAGCGGCGCCAGGATGATCCAAACGTGGGACGTCCGCCGGATAGGGCTCATGAGGAGTTCCGGTTGGGTATTGCCATGGAGTCTTCTCAACCATGGGAGAGGCGCCAGGACTGTCCAGGGAGTTATATGATGGAGTCCTTGAACATGAATCCATGAGTGGATGTTCTTGGGTGTCTCCAGGAGGATGGTGATATTGTTTTACTTGCATGCCATATTATGTCATTTTGATACATTTTAGTGAGCCATGGAGTGGAGAGAGCCTCTAGCTCCATTGGTTTACTGAGATATATCCGTATATCTCACCCCGTGTTTGGGGGACCACATTTCAGGTCACTATGAGCCGGGAGGAGCTTCGGGCAAGAAGCCCGTGTAGTGGACGTTGGATGGGCATGCGGTGCATTGGATTGCATGGCTTTTTGGAGGAGTTTATGGAGTGCACATAGCATACCATTAGTATTTTGAGACTTAGGTCATGAACATATTGCATGATGTTATTTTCCATGCTTTTGTTAGTGTTCATGGTCATATGCTAAGTCTTGTTTATGTTTTATTATTCATGGCTTGGATAACTGTATATTTTGAGTGAGCATGGGACTTGTCCATTGCCACATTCATAGCCTTGAAGTCTTGATGAGTTATGTTGTAAAAATGGTCCATATTGCATGTAAATGGCCATTATTTTGAGAATGATGTAATTGATGTTAAACTTAAGGAAAATGCATGATGGAAGGGCCTAGAGCCAACATTAGGACATGATTATGTGTTATGTGGAGTACCAGGGGATTAGGGATGGATTACACACCCTTTTTGGGGCTCAAAACAGCTGTAATCTGTCATTTTGCTGCATAGTAATCGATTACCCAAGCATGGTAATCGATTACCATGCAACAGGGGACGAAAAATCAGCTACTGTCTGCACTGGTAATCGATTACTGGCCTTTGGTAATCGATTACCATGTGTGGTAATCGATTACCAAGAGTTGGTAATCGATTACCAGAACAGAGGAGGTCAAAATTTGGCTACTGCCTCATTTTTGACAGGTGGTAATCGATTACCACCCACTGGTAATCGATTACCACAGTGCAATTTTTGAAAATTCAGGTTTTCTTGACTTAAAGAAAGGGGCATAACTTGATGGGTAGAACTCCAAATGATACGTGGTTTGAAACCACGCGTAGACAACGTAAAGGACTACAACTTGGTAAAAGATGAGAGTAAGATGGTGAGTTTAAATGAAATAATTAAAAAGAATGATCTATGATGTTAGAAAGGGTATGATTCCGCAAATGGCATTTACAATTATAGTATGGTTTTAATTGATTACGGAAAATGTATTTATGAAAAAGAAAAGGAATATGTTAAAAGAAAAATTTGCCCGTAATTTAATTAACCAAATCACTGTGATTGTAACTGCGCTTAATATCATAATCAATGTTAACAATACCGGTGTACAACGGGCTGTTACATTTTATGGTATCAGAGCAGTTTTGTTTAGGGAACTCTGATTGCTATGTATGTTGTATCTTGTGTGTCATAGCTATCTGTGAACTATTTATGATTAATGTATATGTGATTCCTCAGTGTGGGTCTGATCAGCTCATTCCTTTGTGTTACATGTACAGATATCATGAGTAGGGCACGAGGTCGCCGTGGGGCACGGGGTGCAGGTCATTTGCCACCGGATCCGATCACTGCAGCACTGAATGCTCTGCAGGCGGAAACGGCTGCAAACAGAAATATGACAGAGAACCTGATGAAAGCAAATCAGGATATGATGCAGGCCTTTATGGCTGAGTTGAGGGCGGATAGAGGTCGTCCTAGGAGGGAAGATACACCTCCGCATACGGCTACGGTGACTCCTACACCGACGCCATCTGTTACTCCTCAACAGGGGGAGAGTGGGGCTAGTCACCACACTGGTGAGGCTAGTCATCATACTACTACGGATCCTAGTTATGTTCCTGATCCGTCATCTGTTGCCCAATCTACTGGGGCTGCTGGGCAGGTGCTTGATAATGCTGATGATGAGCGTAGGCTCATATCTTTTAGGAAACATAAGCCACCCGCATTTCAGGGGTCAAGGGACCCAAAGGAGGTCACTGCTTGGTTGAGGGGCATGGACAAGATTTTTCAGGTTATGAGATGCCAAGATCCGCAGAAGTTATTGTATTCTGTCTATATGCTGGAGGGTGATGCCCAGGAGTGGTGGGACAATGTGTCTCGCCCATTTATTATTCAGGGTGAGGTCCTTACTTGGACTATGTTTGAAGGATTATTCCATGAAGAATATTTTCCCCGCGATGTTCGGGAGGCTAAGCAAGGTGAATTCGATAATCTGGTACAGGGAGTGATGACTGTTGATGCCTATGTGGCGAGGTTTAATGAACTTGTTAAGTTTGCCAACTATGGAGGTACTCTACCTACTCCGGAATTCTTGTCAGCTAAATTTCAAAGAGGGCTGAATGAGAAGATTGCTAAGAGGATGTCAAATACCGCGGTGAGGAACTTTGCTGATTTGGTGACCCAGTGCAAAAGGGTCGAGACTGTTTATGGGAGGTATCCGAAATCCGATTCTACAAAAGAGCAAGATGTTAAGAGGACACCTGGTCCTTCTGGTAATACCAACAGAGGAGGTTTTAATAATAGAGGTAGGGGGTTGCATGTGAGGCAGCCTCCTGGTCAGTTCAAGAGGGGTGGAAATAATGGTGGTGGTGGTGGTGCTTCGAACAGATATTTTACCCCACAATGTGGGAAGTGTGGGAAATACCACAGAGGTGTATGTGGTGCTGGTACGTCGAATTGTTTTAGATGTGGTCAGAGTGGCCACTTTGCTAGAAATTGTACATCTCCTTCGGTGCAGGCTGCGAATCTGCAGGCCTTGCCGCCAGCTACTACTACTACTACTGCTGCTCCTATTGCTGTTGTTCCTACTGTGGGACGAGTTTATACTACTAATGCACAACGTACTGAAAAGGCTCCGAATTTGGTTAAAGGTATAATTTTTCTCTCTAATGTTGATTTATCTGTGTTGTTTGATTCGGGAGCAACACATTCATTTGTGGCGGACTATGTGGCTAAGGCGTTGGACTTAAAGGTAACACGGATGGTTCCTCCGATGCGTATTACTACTGCTACAGGCGAGGTTAGTGAGTCGTCTTGGATTTGTGAAGATGTAAAGTTCACTTATTTAGGCAGGGGTTACACCATTGATTTAATTATCTTACCCCTGGCCTCTGTCAATTTGATTTTGGGGATGGATTGGTTGTCTCGGAACTGCGCAATGATTGATTGCTGCGGGAAGAGGTTGTTGCTATCTCACGAGAGGCCGTCTGTTTGTCCGTCTCTGTATTTGTCTGTAAGTCAAACTGTGAAAGCCTTGAAGGCTGGAGATTTGGGTTATGTCTTGTTGGGCGGATTGGTGGGTGATAAAAAGGAGGAGATTTCTACTATTCCAGTTGTTAATGAGTTTGAAGATGTATTTCCGGATGAGATACCGGAATTCCCACCTGAGAGAGAGATTGAATTCTCGATTGATCTATTGCCTGGTGTGGGGCCGATCTCCTTGGCTCCATATCGGATGTCGCCACTTGAGTTGGCTGAATTGAAGAAACATATTGAAGAACTGTCTGCGAAGAATTTTATTAGGCCGAGTGTGTCTCCGTGGGGAGCACCGGTAATATTTGTAAAGAAGAAGGATGGTAGCATGAGATTGTGCACTGACTACCGACAGCTGAATAAAGTGACTATTAAGAACCGGTACCCATTACCGCGTATTGATGATTTATTAGATCAGTTGAGGGGTGCCTGTGTATTTTCAAAGATTGATCTCCGGTCCGGATATCACCAGATTCGGATTAAACCGGAGGATGTACCTAAAACAGCTTTCCGATCCAGATATGGACATTTTGAATATCAAGTGATTCCTTTCGGGCTTACTAATGCCCCGGCGGTGTTCATGGATTATATGAACCGCATTTTTAAACCGTATTTGGACCAGTTTGTAATTGTGTTCATTGATGACATTTTGATCTATTCTAAGAGTAAAGAGGAGCACATGGACCATTTGAGGACTGTGTTGCAGGTGTTGAAAGACAAGAAACTTTATGCTAAACCGTCTAAGTGTGAATTCTGGTTATCTGAGGTGCAATTTTTGGGTCATGTTATTTCTGCAAGTGGTGTTGCAGTGGATCCAAGCAAGATTGAAGCGGTGAGTGACTGGGAAAGACCAAAGACTGTGACTGAAATTAGAAGTTTTCTGGGGCTTGCTGGCTATTATCGCCGATTTATACAGGGGTTTTCTGCAATGGTTTTACCGTTGACTCGATTGACACGAAAGGATACTCCTTTTGTGTGGACCCAGGAATGTGAGGACTGTTTTCTGCTACTGAAAGAGAAATTGACTACTGCTCCGGTGTTGACTCTACCTGATCCGGAGGGTGAGTTTGTATTATATTGTGACGCTTCTAAGAAAGGTTTAGGGAGCGTGTTGATGCAGGAAGGAAAAGTTATTGCATATGCGTCTAGGCAGTTGAGGCCGCATGAAGAAAATTATCCGACGCACGACTTAGAATTGGCTGCTATTGTTTTTGCCTTGAAAATTTGGAGGCATTTTCTGTATGGGATGAAGTTTGCTGTGTTCAGCGACCATAAAAGCTTGAAATATTTATTTGATCAGAAAGAGCTGAATATGAGACAGCGTAGATGGGTTGAATTTTTAAAAGATTATGACTTTGAGCTGAAATACCACCCGGGAAAGGCCAATGTTGTGGCAGATGCATTGAGTAGGAAGTCTGTGAATTTATCTCATATGATGATGTGGGATAATGAAGTGATTGAGCAATTCCGTGATATGAAAATAACGGATTTCTTTGCAGGAAGAATGTGTGATATGGAGTTGACTCGGATTGAGAACGAGCTGCACGAGAAGATTAAAGAGACTCAGATTCGTAATGAAAGTATAAAGTATTTGAAAGGCCAGAGTGGCATATCTGTTAATGAACAGGGGTTGTTGTTATATCAGGGCAGGATTGTTGTGCCCAAGGAACTTGCAGAGGAAGTTATGACTGAGGCCCATAAGGGTCAATATTCTATCCACCCAGGTGCCACAAAGATGTACCAAGATTTGAAAGTTAAGTTCTGGTGGCCTGGTATGAAAAGAGATGTTGCCGAGTACGTGTCTAAGTGCTTGGTTTGTCAAAAAGTGAAAATAGAGCATCAGAAACCTGCTGGATTACTTCAGCCGCTGGATATACCTGAATGGAAATGGGAAAGTATTTCTATGGATTTTGTTGTTGGATTGCCGAGAACTCAAGCTGGTTATGATTCGATTTGGGTTATTGTGGACCGACTTACGAAGTCTGCACATTTTCTACCAGTACGAGTGGACTACACTACAGAAAAGTTGGCAACACTTTATGTGAAGGAGATTGTTAGACTCCATGGGATACCGATTAGCATTGTGAGTGATCGGGACCCGAAGTTTACTTCACGATTTTGGGGAGCTTTGCAGCAGGCTTTTGGCACTCAGCTCCGGCTGAGCACTGCTTATCACCCGCAGACTGATGGTCAGACTGAGAGGACCATACAGACACTTGAGGATATGCTGAGAGCATGCACACTGGAACAGGGTAATGCCTGGGATAAGTACTTACCACTGGTGGAATTTTCTTATAATAACAGTTTTCATTCCAGTCTGGGTATGGCACCATATGAGGTTTTGTATGGCAGGAGGTGTCGTACGCCCACTTGTTGGACTGAGGTAGGCGATAAAGAGAGATTTGGTCCGGATTTTGTGCAGGAAACGACAGTGCAGATTGAAATGATTAGAGAAAAATTGAAACAGGCACAGAATCGGCAGAAAAGCTACTATGACAATAAGCATAGACCGCTGGAATTTGAGGAAGGTGACCATGTATTTGTACGTTTGTCGCCGGTCACAGGTGTTGGCCGTGCGTTGGGTGTGAGGAAGCTGAGTCCACGATTCATTGGGCCATATCAGATTATGAAAAGAGTAGGATTGGTGGCCTATCAGCTTGCCTTACCCCCGCAGCTATCTAATTTACATGATGTTTTTCATGTGTCGCAGTTGCGACATTATGTTCCGGATGAGTCGCATATTGTGATGCCGGATAATATTGAAATCAGGGAGAACTTGAAGACTCCCATCGGTCCTATTGCAGTATTGGACCGCAGTGAAAAGAGACTAAGAAGTAAAGTGATTCCCATGCTGAAGATTCAGTGGGAAGGCCGCACACCTGAGGAGGCTACTTGGGAGCGGGAGGACGAGATTCTCCGGCTGTATCCTGAGTTAGTGAGCAGGTATGATTTAATTTTGCGGACAAAATTTCAAAAAGGTGGGGTGAATATAACACCTCAAATATTTAAATGTGTATTTTAATGTATTTTGTGAAATGAAAGTGGATGGATTAGTGAAAATCCAAGGATTATGGCCAAAAAGGGCAAAAAGGGCAAAATGGTAATTTGCCAACCGTGTGTTAGGAGGCTTAAATATTGAGTTAGAGATTTCAAATGACAAAAGTAAGGTTGGAAATGGAATCAGGGCGGAAAATTGAGTGAATAGGCAAATTTGGGAAAAATCGATGAATAGTGATTTTTAAGTGTTAAAATACTGAGTTGTGAGTGTACCAATAGGTGTGAAATTTTTATCAATATTTTGGAGAAAGAAAAATATGTCATGGACTGGAAAAATATTTAGATTAAGGATTTGTGATCGGAAATTTTATCGGAGTTAAAGTTAGATCGCGTGTGGGACCCGTGTGACCGAAGTCACTTGGCCCCACCTCCTTTTTCCTTCTTCTTTCCCTCCTTCCCTCCTCACTGCCCGTGCGCACCAACAGAGGCAAAAGAAGCCATTTTCACCATTTTCACACTTTCTTCCCATTTCTTCGTTTCTCCACCGAATCGCTTGATTTTGGTGTTGAAATCTATCGTAAACAACCTTCCAAAGCCATTGGTAGCATCTAGAAGCCTTGAATCCACCTCTTTGGCCACGTTTTTGGCAAACTCAGAATCGACCCATTAGTGTTCTTGAAGATTTCTTGGAGTTTTGAGCTTCAAATGGTTTAGTGGAACCTTGGTGGTGATCATACTACCCATTGTAAGTATATTTGTGGTCTTTTGATAGTTGATTCCATAGATCTATGAAAATGTGTTCAAAGCTTTGATTTTAGATGTGTGATGATAGAGAACCCAAATGCAAAAATGCTATTAGATGAAAAGGCCTTAGAATCATGTTTGTAAGCTAGAAATGCTATGTTAATTTTTGGTGAAAAATATGGATTGGTAACTTAGGCAAAATTTGAGGAATTTTGATGAAAAATGAGTTTTTGAGTAAATTGGATTTAATGATTGTTGTAGGGTGCCTCACACGGTTGGATTTGAGAAAAGTTGAATTGGAGCATACGTTTGGAACGGTGTTGCTCGTGCTAAGGTAAACTCTTGGAACTTGGGTTTAATCCCTAGTGAGCTCCACCACACCTAGAGGAAGGTTGTGGTTGGACGATGTAGTTATGACATGATGTGTTTGTATGCTTGTATGCATATTGCTTGTATTGTGTGAAATTGTGTGGTCACTGATCAGTTGACAAGTGGAGTTTGGTCATCCGCTGGATTCATCCTTGTGAGAATGCCAGTCGGGTATTGCCGTGGAGTCGACTCTGGGAGCGGCGCCAGGATGATCCAAACGTGGGACGTCCGCCGGATAGGGCTCATGAGGAGTTCCGGTTGGGTATTGCCATGGAGTCTTCTCAACCATGGGAGAGGCGCCAGGACTGTCCAGGGAGTTATATGATGGAGTCCTTGAACATGAATCCATGAGTGGATGTTCTTGGGTGTCTCCAGGAGGATGGTGATATTGTTTTACTTGCATGCCATATTATGTCATTTTGATACATTTTAGTGAGCCATGGAGTGGAGAGAGCCTCTAGCTCCATTGGTTTACTGAGATATATCCGTATATCTCACCCCGTGTTTGGGGGACCACATTTCAGGTCACTATGAGCCGGGAGGAGCTTCGGGCAAGAAGCCCGTGTAGTGGACGTTGGATGGGCATGCGGTGCATTGGATTGCATGGCTTTTTGGAGGAGTTTATGGAGTGCACATAGCATACCATTAGTATTTTGAGACTTAGGTCATGAACATATTGCATGATGTTATTTTCCATGCTTTTGTTAGTGTTCATGGTCATATGCTAAGTCTTGTTTATGTTTTATTATTCATGGCTTGGATAACTGTATATTTTGAGTGAGCATGGGACTTGTCCATTGCCACATTCATAGCCTTGAAGTCTTGATGAGTTATGTTGTAAAAATGGTCCATATTGCATGTAAATGGCCATTATTTTGAGAATGATGTAATTGATGTTAAACTTAAGGAAAATGCATGATGGAAGGGCCTAGAGCCAACATTAGGACATGATTATGTGTTATGTGGAGTACCAGGGGATTAGGGATGGATTACACACCCTTTTTGGGGCTCAAAACAGCTGTAATCTGTCATTTTGCTGCATAGTAATCGATTACCCAAGCATGGTAATCGATTACCATGCAACAGGGGACGAAAAATCAGCTACTGTCTGCACTGGTAATCGATTACTGGCCTTTGGTAATCGATTACCATGTGTGGTAATCGATTACCAAGAGTTGGTAATCGATTACCAGAACAGAGGAGGTCAAAATTTGGCTACTGCCTCATTTTTGACAGGTGGTAATCGATTACCACCCACTGGTAATCGATTACCACAGTGCAATTTTTGAAAATTCAGGTTTTCTTGACTTAAAGAAAGGGGCATAACTTGATGGGTAGAACTCCAAATGATACGTGGTTTGAAACCACGCGTAGACAACGTAAAGGACTACAACTTGGTAAAAGATGAGAGTAAGATGGTGAGTTTAAATGAAATAATTAAAAAGAATGATCTATGATGTTAGAAAGGGTATGATTCCGCAAATGGCATTTACAATTATAGTATGGTTTTAATTGATTACGGAAAATGTATTTATGAAAAAGAAAAGGAATATGTTAAAAGAAAAATTTGCCCGTAATTTAATTTAATTAACCAAATCACTGCCTCTTGATTTTTCAATTTTGAAGCTTCCTTTTTTTTTTTCTTTTTCTTTTTCTTTTATTTGAATATGCATCACACAATTGTGGCTCCATAATAGCGAAAAAAATTATTATTATATATTCTTTCCTTTTCTTATTTATTTTTTTATTTTTATTTTATGTATGGCTTTTATTATGTATCCTTTGTATATCCTTCTAATTTTCTTTTTATTTCTCCAGCGAAATTAAATGTGAGTAAAATATTGAAATTAAATGTCTAAGTAGTAAATGATAAATCATATTAGCGCAATCATTCTTGGCTTTATAATGTCCGATGATTTTATCTAGCTTTCATTTGATGTATAATAAAACTAAGTAAATGTCTACGTTAATAAAAAGTTTAATTTAACTTATAATAGCCTACCCAAAAAAAATAATTGACTTATAATATTCTTGGCGTTGTTATTGACATTCAGGAAGAGTCTTAAAGTATGCATGTCATTTTGCGATTCAGGCAGAGAAGTACTGTTATTGCTCTTTTGGTTTGTATTCTTTTTTCAATTTAATACATTTTTATTATTAATAACAAAAACATTAATAATGTTTTTATAATTCTAAATAGTTAGTGCGAAAATCAGCATTAATTAGTGGTAGACATGTGTGCATTAATATCCCACTTCTTTTTTAGAATTCAAAATTCAAAATTGTATAAGTAGGAAAAGAGTTTAACATCTTTTAGTGAGATACAGCCGTATTAAATTTCTATTATTTTTTACATGAGAGTTGTTAACTCTCAACTTGAAAAATATTTAATGCTTTTTTGCATATTTATCAAAAAACCAAAAGATCCCAAGAAAAGAGTTCAGTATTAATTAATGACAGACATATCCATTAATATCCCACTTTTTTTTTGAAATTTCGAAATTTGGAGTTGATATAGGTGGGAAAAAAAATTAACATCTTTTAGTGAGAGACAACTGTATTAAATTTCTATTATTTTCTACATGGGAATTGTTAACCCTCATTTTAAAAATCATTTAATGTTTTTTTTATATTTATCGAAAAACCAAAAGACCCAAAGAAAAGAGTTCAACATTAATTATTGGCAGACAGGTCGATTAATATATATATTTTTTTGAAATTTTGAGATTTGAAGTTGATATAGGTGGGAAAAGAATTTAACATCTTTTAGTGGAAAACAACTGTATTAAATTTTCTCTATTTTTTAGATGAAAATTGTTAACCCTCATTTTAAAAAATATTTAAAGTTTTTTTCTATATTTATCGAAAAATCAAAAGACCCACACAAAAAAAAAGTTCAGCATTACTTACACTTTTATACTAGATATAAAATTTAAATTCACAAATGATTAAAATTAACATTGATTTCTTCTCTCTCTTTCCTAAGACCATAATGTCTTATATCTCGGGAATGAGATAGAGGAACTAATGTAGGTTACGCCATTGAAGGAAAGGAAGGGCATAAATGTCATTAAAAGGTAGGCTTTGGGAATTGAAGTGGGAGCAGACAGGCTCATAAGAGAGACGAAGTTGAAACGTCTAGCTAGGTTCTCAGCCTCGGAGGTGACTGTGAATTGTGTGAACTTCGAATAGATGGTGAGTGTTGTGTTGTACTGGTTGGAGGATCATATATATTTGAAATTTAAATGAAAAAATTGTTATACCCGTGTCCAAACTTTTACAATACCAACGCGTCAAGGATTAATGACATTTTGAAAAAAAAAAGGGTTAATTGGGTATAATTACAATATGTTTGAAGTTATAAAAACTGCACGAAACGTCATTTTGAAAAAGGACTTCAGCTAAAATTTAATAGTTTCGGGTAAGTGAAACGTCATTTTAAATGGCATTTAACTAGGTAAAGATAACATATGTGAAAATTTGATGTACAGATTTAGTGGAATATGTAAAGACATAAATCAAACAATATAAAAAAATCAAACAATATTAATAGTTATAAATGTCATTTATTATCATTGCCACCTAAAACTTAATTGTCGTTGCCACTATAAGTGGTTTTTCTGATTCTCGAACTGAAATGACACACTGTAATTGCTCAACAAATTCAATGGGATCTTAAATTGCAAAATAAAGGCTAAACAGTTTAAATTAAATAAATATATAATTTACTCTAAAAATCGAATTAAAATAAATTGAGATTTAAGTGAACCATTTGTTGGTGGCAAACAACTCATTCGATGTCCCACTGCTTTCTACATTGAAATATTCAAATTAATAATAACTCATTATTTTCTGAAATATTTATTTTAAATTTCGAATTTCATTTAAATTTCAATTTTGAATTTGAATTTTGAATTTTAAACTTTGTAGTGCTGGGAAAACATTTGGGCAATTATTGGTTGCAGCTCATTTATTATACCATTACTTTCTACATGGATTTATGCCTAAGATTTGGATGAGAATCTCACATTTACACCATATAGGGATTGTGATATTTCTGTGATTATTTAGAAAGCACTTTTAAGTTTGCACTTTTACGTCTAATAATGAGTTGCCAATTCAATGAATAAAAATGGAAAATTGTTAATGCATATATGAATGGAATCCTCATAAATATAGGAGTTGCCAATGCTCATAATGATAAGATGGAAAATAAGAAATAATTATACGAGATATAGAATTTTAAAACAGATGAATGAAAAATAATCATACGATATATAGAATTTTAAAACAGAAGAATGAAAAATAATTTATTTAATTCAAAATTCTAAAATAGATATTTAATTCTTTTCAAAATATTTAAACTAAATAGTTAATGCGAAAAGAGTTCAGCATTAAATAGTGGCAGACAGGTGCATTAATATCTCATTTCTTTTTTAAAATTCAAAATTTAAAGTTGATATAGGTGAGAAAAAGATTTAACATTTTTTAGTGGGAGACAACTGTATTAAATTTCCACTATTTTCTACATGGGAATTGTTAACCCTCATTTTGAAAAACATTGAATGTTTTTTTCCATATTTATCGAAATACCAAAAGACCCAAAGAAAAGAGTTCAGCAATAGTTAGTGGCAGACAGGTGCATTAATATCCCACTCCTTTTTTAAATTTCGAAATTTGAAATTGATATTGGTGGAAAAAGAATTTAACATCTCCTAAAGGGAGACAACTTAAATCTGATTTTAATTTTTGTAAATACAAATTTGTAAAATTTGAAATACAAACGACGTAAATTCTTACAAAAAATAATTATTTACATAAAATGTTGATGGTTAAAGGTTGCAAATTGGACTTGGTCACATGATTTAGTAAGACGTCACTCACGCCTTTTAGGAAAATGCAAAATTATAGGAAAAATAGATTTTCAGGAAAATGCAGAAGTTCTCTGCTATATTATTATTCTTCAACAATCAAGCCTTTTAATCAGGAAATACAGAAAGTAATTGACAATAAAGGACCATCAATGGTCTTAAAAACTGATACAAAACGGAAATAACCATAAACAAAACATAAAGTCATGCAAATTGAAACGTCTACAATTATTAAAATTCATAAGAAGCCTTAAAACTGAAACGTCTGCAATTATAATAACTTATGGTGACTTAAGTACATCATCCTCTCCCGCTAGAAAAAGATTCTCCCTCGAATCTGCATCGTCTTCTGGTGGTAATCCAGGCGGCAACTCTTCTGGCATTACATTTGCTCATTCTGTCAGTTCTAAAATTTCTGCCTTGGAGAACAGATAATTCTTCGCTTCCTTTCTCCAATCGGAAGGTGCTAGTGTAATAAGGTGACCATCCTTTTGAAGGTGAAAGTATTTTTGAAACCATCATGTCTTGCTTTCCTATCAAATTGCCATGGCCTTACCTAATAAAATGTGACAAGCATCCATAGGAACGACATCGCACCATACCTCATCTGAATATTTTTTCCCAAATGAAAAGCACACGAGGCATCACAACAGAGACGAAATCACAAAAGATTAGTAAAAAAAAATCAAATAGAGTTTATTGGCATGTCATTATCTGTTTACAGCTTAAGGGAGACAGAAACCTTTAATCCGTCTTGATTCCTTGCACAATGTGATAAAGTCTCCCCACTTCATGTGGCAACGTCTAATGAATCGAAGGCCTTTTTTTCTATTTTAAAATGTTTAAAATATTTAATAATTCGAATTTTCCAAAGAAGAAAAGTTTTAAGTTGGTACGGTGTGAACAGAAATTTGAGATGCAAGGAGGGAGTGACACATGGCAAAACTTTCCAATAAATGGGATTCCTTTAGAATAATAGAAGATGATTTTACAATGTGACGTGCTCTTCTCTTCTCATGTTAACGATCTGATATAATTGTCTACTGATCTTTTTGTATGTGTGTTTTTTTTTTTTTAAATAATGTTAAACGATATTGGGAATTGGTGTTTCACAATTTTGTGCATCTATACCCTAGTAAATCATGTGACCAAAACTTTAAAGCTGATTTTCATTGTTTCACCTACGAAAAAGGAAGAAATTAACACCAAAAAAAAGAAAATAATAATTAGACCCCAAAATATTTTTAAATGTAAAATTTTTTATTCAATTTTCTGTGAAAATTTTGACATCATAATTAATTACCAAATCATAGAAACTAGGGACAAAATTGGTGGCAACATGTGTTGGCATGAGCTTGACACAATTTATTCTGTTTAATACCAATCAAATCTCATATATTATATTTTTCATGTAATAATGGTGCAGAGTTCGTGCAAAGTTCATTCAACATCATTAGAGAAATTGATGCAAAATTATAGGGAAAATAGACTTCAGGAAAATACAGAAGTTCTCTGCTATATTATTATTCTTCAACAATCAAAAGTCCTCCTTTCACGTCCTTCTAACAAGCCTTTTAATCGGGCAATACAAAAGTAATTGACAATAAAGGACCATCAATGGTCTTAAAAACTGATATAAAACGGAAATAACCATAAATTAAAAATAAAATCATTCAAACTGAAACGTCTGTAATTATTAAAATTCATAAAAAACATTAAAACTGAAACGTATAAAATTATAATAATTTATGTGACTTAAGTGCATCAGAAATATATAGTTTTTTTCTTAAGCAATGTGATTGATTTCCCTTTTTCTGAATGCAAAATATCATTATATAAACAACCATTTGTTTCATCCTATAAGTCATAACAAAAATTTCAAAACAAAACACTTTGGTGCTTCTCCAATTTGGGAACCTTTGAGGATGAGAACTTACTTTTCCTTCTTGTTCATGCTCACATTCTTGTTGGTAGGCAATGTCAAATGCAACCCAAACTATAAGGAAGCTTTGGCTAAATCCATATTATTTTTTCAAGGCCAGAGATCAGGAAGGCTCCCTCCGGATCAACAAATCAAATGGAGATCCAATTCAGGTCTTTCTGATGGTAGCACAGCCAATGTAAGAAATTTCATATTCCTTTTTCTTTCTTTTTATAATTTTTTTTTGTTTGTTCTGTCTGATCCTCTAACCACAATACAGTGTGTCATTTCAGTTTAAGAATCAGAAAAACCACTTATAGTGGCAACGACAATTAAGTTTTAGGTGGTAATGATAATAAATGACATTTATAACTATTAATATTGTTTGATTTTTTTATATTGTTTGATTTATGTCTTTACATATTCCATTAAATCTGTACATCAAATTTTCACATATGTTATCTTTACCTACTTAAATGCCATTTAAAATGACGTTTCACTTACCCGAAACTATTAGCATGGACTTCAGCGTAAAACGTACAAGTCCTCTTTCAAAATGACGTTTCGTGCAGTTTTTATAACTTCAAATAGATTGTAATTATACCCAATTAAAGTTTGGACACGGGGTATAACAATTTTTTCATTTAAATTTCAAATATATATGATCCTCCAACCACTACAACACAACACTCACCATCTATTCGAAGTTCACACAATTCACAGTCACCTCCGAAGGCTGAGAACCTAGTTAGACCTTTCAACTTCGTCTCTCTTATGAGCCTGTCTGCTCCCCCTTCAATTCCCAAAGCCTAGCCCTCACCTACACCTTAAAACCGAATCCCATTGAACCTTTGAGGATGGGAACTTACTTTTCCTTCTTGTTCATGCTCACATTCTTGTTGGTAGGCAATGTCAAATGCAACCCAAACTACAAGGAAGCTTTGGCTAAATCCATATTATTTTTTCAAGGCCAGAGATCAGGAAGGCTCCCTCCGGATCAACAAATCAAATGGAGATCCAATTCAGGTCTTTCTGATGGTAGCACAGCCAATGTAAGAAATTTCATATTCCTTTTTCTTTCTTTTTATAATTTTTTTTGTTTGTTCTGTCTGATCCTCTAACCACAATACAATTGTCATCCTTAGGGAGGGACGAGATTCATGTGAAAATAAAAAACGAGCAAGCATGTCATTACTTTGCTTTGATGCTAGTTTTTTTATCTTTTAACTTTTTTTCTCTCTTAAGATTTCTGA